>JAWPHD010007697.1:0-125167 GCA_037043455.1 Cyrtodaria siliqua
AATAGTAGACCTCTGGCTCTTGTTTGTTTTAAAGAAGAGATTTTAAAGATGTTTCTATATGACTCTAGGTAAATATATAACCCCTGGGGCGGAGCCAGATATGACTCCAGGGTCAACATTTTAACAAACTTGCTAGTGGACCATAAGCTTATGCTTCATGCATAATATGGGACCTCCAGCTCTTACAGTTTTAGAGAAAATTATTTATTTTTAAAGATTTCCTATATAACTGTATGAAAAAATGTTACCCCCGGGGCTGGGCCATATTTGACCCTGGGGTCACCATTTTATAAATACTTGTTAGAGGACCCTAAATGTATAATACATGCAAAATATTAGACCTGTAGCTCTTCTTGTTTCATCGAAAACGATTTTTTAAAGAATCAAGAGTTTTGCTTAAAAGGGGGAGATAACTCTAATAACAATAATCAGCTACCCTGTTCACACTGCTATCATGGATTTTTTGTTTCTCTACAAGGTACTCAATAACATGGTACTAGTAAGAATTTGTCCCTTGAGATGGTAACAAAAAAGTGTATGAATAAATCAGCTTTTTATTTTTCAGTAGTGGAATATATATATAAAAGTAAATACTGAGCTAATTTTATTTTCGATCTCCATGTCAGTATTGTGTGTACAGTATTTTACATTGAAAATGTCAAAATAACTCCAAAATGGGTGTAATTTAAAGAATTTTTAATAAAAAATCATTAGAAGCCTGATGACCTATATATTTTTTTACTTTACTTGTTTTGAGAGAATTGTCATAGGACCTTGACATATACAGGTTTTAAAAAAAGTTGATCATTAGAACATATTTTTTTATCTTGAATTAATTTTTCGGTAAAAACAAAAGTGGGTGGGGAACGGTCCATATATGTTTGCTTTTTAAAGTAAAAAGACGATTACAATTGCTTTTGTGTGATTTGAAAGATATGTATATATGTATATATGCAATCGAAAATTAATTGTTGTTTTTCAATAAACGTTATGTTATGAAAACAATTGTGAAAATGTTCAATGACAATATTTTTCCTCTTTTTAGTGAAATTTTGAAGTTAGAATTATGTGCCTTCTTCAATGACGTCTAGTGGGAAAACAAGCGTGGTGACCTAGCCTTTTTTTGATAATTTTGAATCTAAATTATACCAAAGAAGCTTTAAATATGAATTTAAAAAAAATCTCATCACTACGTCCTTTCCCAGCCAACCTCCTTAAGACTATAGGGTCTTCATTTTTCATCCGATCTTTACCAATATTTAACAGTTTGTTAATATCAATGAAAGCTCGGATAAGTTTAAAAACCAGCAAGATCGGACCAGTAACAACAGAGTTAAGGCCCTTGATTTAGTTAAAAATGCTATATTTTGCCTTGTTAAGACAATAGGGCCTTCATTTTTCACCCGATCTTTCCCAAATTTTACCAGATTGTTAATATCAATAAAACCTCGGACAAGTTCGAAAACCAGTCAGACTCGACCAGTTACAGCGGAGTTAAGGCCCTTGATTTATTTTAAATTGCTATCTTTTGCTTCGTTAAAACGATAGAGCCTTCATTTTTCATCCGAACTTAACCAAACTTCACCAGGTTATTAATGTCAATGAAAGCTCGGACAAATTCGAAAACCAGCGAGATCGGAACAGTAACGACACGACAGAGTAAAGGCCCTTTATTTAGTTAAAAATACTTTATTTTGCGTCGTTAAGACGAGAGGGGATGGCGAGTTTTCCGTCGTCGGTCCGTCGCCCGTCCGTCGTTAACTTTTGTCTTGTTAAGACGATAGGGCCTTCATTTTTCATTCGATCTTTACGAAACATTACCAGATTGTTAATATCAATGAAAGCTCGGACATGTTCATAAACCAGCCAGATCGGACCAGTAACAGCGGAGTTATGGATGGCCCTTGATCTAGTTAAAAATGCTATATTGCTATATTTTGCCTCGTTAAGACGATAGGGGATTTATTGCTCATCTGATCTTTACCAAACTTTATCAGATTGTTAATGTCAATGAAAGCTCGGACAAGTTCAAAAACCAGCCATATCGGACAAGTAACAGCGGAGTTATGGTCCTTGCTTTAGTAAAAAATGCTATATTTTGCCTCGTTAAGACGATAGGGGCTTCATTGTTCATCCGATATTTACCAAACTTTATCAGATTGTTAATATCAATGAAAACTCGTTCGAAAACCAGCTTGATCGAACCAGTAACAGCGGAGGTATGGCCCTTGATTTCGTTAAAAATGCTATAATTTGCCTCGATAATGCGATAGGGCCTTCATTTTGCATCTGATCTTTAACAGATTTATCAGATTTTATGACTTTCATTTTTAATATTACTAGTTTTTTTCTTGTTTTTTTCATATATATTTTTTTAGCTCTATTGGCCAAGTTCGAAAACCAGCCAGATCGGATCAGTAACAGAGGATTTATGGCTCTTGATTTACCATGCTATATTTTGCCTCATTAATACGGTAGGGCCTTCATGTTTCTTCTGATCTTTACCAAACTTTACTAGATACTTTAGTTATGGCCCTTGATTTAGTTAAAAATGCTGTATTTTGCCCAAAACATTCAAAAAAATGTAAATTGCAGTCACTCGCTTCATTGATGTTATAAGAGCCATGATAGCCAGTAGAGCGCACACAGGCCCTCTTGGGCCTCTTGTTTTGAGCATGTAATAGGAACCACATAAATAATTTTATTTGGCCGAAGTATATAGTAATACATTGATGAGTTTGAAAAAAAATGTTTTATTTATTATTTGTAAACAATGTGGGACCCACATTATTTACATTTTTTGATGATCACGTGACATCCATTAGCGCATTACCCTTGTCAAAAAAAGCTGCCTAATACATACGTTTTATGTAGCTAATAATATTTTAAAAGCTATGTAAACCGTACGTTATAGCTAGCTAAAAGCTAGCGGTATTGGCACCTGTGTACACGCAGCTGTTGCGCAGATGTACAAAAACACATTTACAAACTAGCTACGTAATAGCTTGGTAAAACGCAACTTTTACGAAGGTCTGTGTAGAAGCTTGGTAAAACGCAGCTTTTACGCAGACTGTGTAAAAGCTTCGTAAACGCAGCTTTTATGAAGTTCTGCAGAAAAGCTGCGTTACGAATGTCTGTGTAAAAGCTTTGTAAATGCAACGAAGGTGCCAATACCGCCAGCTTTTCCGCAAGTCTGCTTAAAAGCTTCATAAATGCAGCTTTTTAACTGTTATGTTTGTCATCGTAATTATTTTGTGTTTTATAAGCGAAAAGTTACGGACATTGTCCCTTTAACAAATCAATAATCAAACTATAATTAGTGTGAATACTTTGGTAAATTTAACTTGCATACTCATGTTAATACTGATCATTATATATGGAATCTTAAATGAGTTCCCATTTCATATAAATTAAAAATGATTCATAACGAGTTTAATAAATTTTATATGTAATGGGGATGAATTTAAGATCATATTTATCACATAAAAACATTACAGACAAATATGTAAACAATAATTGAAATCATCATAAAACTGGTACCACGTTAGACAAACTTTAGTGCCAAAACATCATAAACTCGCGTAATTTGACATCAAAATGTTATGTGAGGTAATTACGTCATATCATACACAACGTTGGGTATCAAAGAGTTTGTGTTTTATCTCTTTACAAAAGGGCATTTTATGCCGACTTTTAAAACATTACAAACTGATTTGTTTTTTGTTAATTATTTATTATAAGTTCTTGATAAATAATAAGTTTATGACTTAGATCAGGATTTATTTATAATAAATAGAACAGTTTCAGTTAACAAAACTTGCATAGTGTTACAGATTTAATGCATTTCATACTCAACAAATCACAATCATTCCAGGTTGTTATTACACATGTGTACTTACAATAGAATATGAAATGGGTGTTCGACACTGCTAACAAGGGAGGTTATGTGATAAATGCTGTTAAGTCATCATTTTCAGCCAAACATTTTCTGTTTCCTGAGAGTTATCTAGCTATTGATTATTATAGTTTGACCTAAGTTTACAACCAGCAAGCGTTGCATGTTGAAATATTTAAAAATTATGTGTTGAAATATAAACTACAAATGATCTATGATTAATAAGTAATAGATTGAGTGTAGCCCATCGAGGTGTTTAAACCAACCGACGAGATGAGACCATACTTTATTTGTTTTTGTAGCATGTCCATTTCATCTAACTTTCGATAACAGGTAGTTACAGTATACCAGTCTTTCTGACAGGTTTTATTTTCATTTAAATGATTTACAACTGTAAATACAAAGGAAATGTCAATGACCATGCTGCAATATTTACACATAGTGTTAATGTCTACTGCACATGCCTACACCAATTTTGCACCAGAATATTGTGCAATCCTATTTAATTTATTTAATATAATCCTATTTCATTTATATAATATTTTCCATAATGAAGCAATAAATCACTTGGTTTTGGAATGAAGTAATACATTAAGACAACATTTGTATAGTTAAACAAATTTATATTTTGAATTTTAATGGCCTTCATGATTATATTTTTTTTAAAACATTTGACATTTTAAAAATCTGAGATAGTCCAGAAAAATTCTAGAGTAATAATGTAAATGAACATGTTTATTACCATTTTTCCCTCAGATATTTATAACCAAGCGGCCATTTTCTCCTGTTGGCTCAAGTTTGACGTGCAAGTTTCAGTAAGTATATATTAAAGGAATGAGTATCATATTTGGATAACCCGAGTCCAAGAATCAAAGTGAACTGTCATGACCCTTTTTTGTCTGTCATCTGTTCGTCCGTTAACGTTTGCTTAAACGACTTACACACATTAACCTCTTTGCCAATGTTCTCCTGTTGGCTCAAGTTTGACTTGCAAGTTACAGTAGGTATATATTTAAGGAATGAATATCATATTTAGATAACCCGAGTCCAAGGATCAAAGTGAGCTGTCATGACCTTTTTTGTCTGTCATCTGTTCGTCCGTTAACGTTTGACTAACGACTTTCAGTTTTGTTAAAATTAGTCAACACAACATCCAAAATGGTCACCATTACTAAATATTGTCAAAACTTTAAAAAAATCTCCTCAAGAACCGATGATCAGAGTTTGACAGTTTTGCTCAGACATGATTGCTAGATACTAGAGTATCAAGTTTGTTCAAATGATGTCCCCATCGTCAAAATGGCTGTGCTTTGGGGATCCAAAGTTTGTGTATAAAAAGTTCACATGAACTCTCCAACTTAATTTGAGAGATGTGTGTTTCTAAGTCCCTCCGACCGATAGGACATCCTAACGGTATAGGCACAATTGAGTCTGGACTTTTGAATGTGTGTAGTGTAATGTTGATCTATCTACTGTCTACTTGTAGTTATAGTGTAGCAGTTATAGTGCTGCCACACTGGAATACCACGACATAGTACATTATACCCCACCCAGTCACTTTTTCTGATACGCAGGCCATGCAACCAGACGTAGCACTATCCATTATTTGCTCATCAAGCAAAGGTTACAAGTGACTACTACCGTGTTTTAAAGTCTTTAGTATGATGTGGCCTGGGATTGAATCCACGACTTCCCGAATGAAAGGCAAACTGTGTTAAAATGCATTTTAAGCGGATATCTATATAACCATGTGACAAAATAGAATGTAACTTTATGCATGTATTTGGTATTAATAAATAACATGTCAAACATAAGTTGCATAACTCTGCAACTTACTGTGTCACCTTCGTAGCATGGCAGACACTTAGGGATCACTTTGTCCGTTGTCGTCTAACAGTCACACTTTAATTTGTGATATTGGCTCGAGAACTTTAGCCTGGTACATATAGATTTGTGTAACATATACAGTATCTTTATTCAGGTTAGCCTGGTACATACAGACTGGTGTAACATATACAGTATCTTTATTCAGGCTAGCCTGGTACATACAGACTGGTGTAACATATACAGTATCTTTATTCAGGTTAGCCTGGTGATACTGGTCATGCAAGATGGAACCCATATTGATGAACCGGAAATTATCACTATCGCCATTGGTATACCCTACACGCTCAACTGGGGAATATTTGGATGGCTTGTCGTAAGTTGTTTCTATTGGTGTGCAATCATATAGTCGTCTTTATTTGATGTTTTGTAAATGTTTTTTCTTTCCTTTCCCTTCTATTATTATAACTTGTCAGAGTTGTATTGTGTAATGCGCGCAGAGTGGCAGAATCTCTACAGGTCTGTGGAGACTGTTTAGCCCAATACATGTCTGTGATTTATAGTTCGGGCCTTTTATAATTATTTCTTAATAAACAACTGTATCATTTCTACACATTTTGAATATATGCAAACCATTCTTATTAATTACTCGAATTATAACAAAACAAATTAATTAGTTTAAATGTTAATACAGTTTTTAAGTTAAAATGATTGCCGTGTGTACCTCTAAGTTGGATACTGTTTAACATGTTTAAGCGAGTACTAAAAAGGCACCTTAAGTGTTTCATAACCATTCCCACCCATGAACAATTAAAATCAAGACATGAGTCTGCAGCCTTATACAAATTCACCCTTTTTATTATGAATTGTTTTTTTCAACAGTTGCGACTTGAACTGAAGATCGGTGCCTTCATATTTGCATTTCTGGGTTTGGCTAAACCTGCGTATTATGTTTACAGATTTGTGAAGGTAAGTGTATGATGTTGTCACAGTGTAACATCGTATTATTCTCATTTTTTAGCTCTATTGTCCAAAGGCCAACAGGACTTATGTGATAGCGAGTTGTCATAGTCTGTGGCCTCGTCCGTTTGCAGCACTTGGCCTGAAACAGCTGGAATAGTTTTGGCACATATTGTATATGGATGCTTCTGTAATGAATTGTATCTTTCAGAAAAATCAGTCATGTGTATGCGGTTGAGATTGGGAAATGTCACCCCTCGGTATAACTGTTTAATGACGGAGCCTCGGTTGTGATTGGGAAATGTCACCCAACTGTTTAATGACGGAGCCTCGGTTGAGATTGGGAAATGTCACCCCTCGGTATAACTGTTTAATGACGGAGCCTCGGTTGAGATTGGGAAATGTCACCCCTCGGTATAACTATTTAATGACGGAGACTCGGTTGAGATTGGGAAATGTCACCCCTCGGTATAACTATTTAATGACGGAGACTCGGTTGAGATGGAGCCTCGGTTGTGATTGGGAAATGTCACCCCTTGGTATAACTGTTTAATGAAGGAGCCTCGGTTGAGATTGGGAAATGTCACCCCTCGGTATAACTGTTTAATGACGGAGCCTCGGTTGAGATTGGGAAATGTCACCCCTCGGTATAACTGTTTAATGACAGAGCCTTGGTTCAGATTGGGAAATGTCACCCCTCGGTATAAGTGTTTAATGGCGGAGCCTCGGTTCAGATTATAACAATAACTGTTTTACCTGGGTTGAAAATCCCAATGTACATCGGATACCCACAAACAATTCTCATATTAAATTTACTTTGAGAAAATAAGCCAACTCTTTCATGAGAACAATATATAGATAACAAAGAAACAATTTCTTCAGAGATGAATATAGTTAACAAAGGTTTATAGGACAACTACAACGCTACAAAATTATTGTCATTTACTATAATAAATATTGTTGAATATCAGGTTCGATAAACTGTCAAACTTAACGTTACTTTGTGTATATTTTACCAGTCTATTTAGAAATTATTATTTAGTTTCTGGATTTTGAACAATATTTTGGAATCGGGTAAAAATAATGCGAAACAAACCTATATAAACAAAATAATAACAATTCTGATAATTTCACATGATTGAACAGAATTTGACTGTTTCTACACAAAATTTAATGTGAGATTCTCATGAGAATATAACAATGTTGACTAATTAAAAACAACTGTGTTTGCCATTAGGCTTGCCTATTTCACAATCGAAAAAACTTGGCTATCCCGTCAGTCTTCGAAATCATGCCTCGTGTGTATTTCGACATATTGGTATGTTCAAAATTTTGACATTTGGTTAGTCAGAAGGCAAGGGGACAGAAAATAGTGCACTGTCGCTATGTAAACAATATAGCCATTCGCTACACGTTTTGATATATGGTTCGCATTGCATGTTTGTTATTTACAATACAGATGAAGTTTGTATCACTATTTCCATGTAAATAAACTATACATGGAGCAATCGGCTAAATAACATTGCACATCTATAATGATAACTAAGAATTATGAATGGAAATTCCTTTTGACGGGAATCTAAGTGCACCATGCTAGTATGACGTAACCAATATGGAAACCTTTTAGAACAGTCTGTTAAATCATTTTATAATTATTTTATTTTTAGAATTTTGTGATTCTTGGTTTCAAGAAACTCATTACTCAATGAGTGATACAAACAGTCTTAATCTGTTTCCCAAAGCAGTTAAAAGGCTCATTCAGTTCTGAGAACACACTGCGTTGCATCATAATAGCATGATGTGATGTCATAATAGCATGACGTGATGTCATAATACATGAGGGTGTGATGTCATAATACCAGAAAGTGATGTCATGATAGAAACAACCAAATGAAAATATGAATGAAGCATTCTGATTGGTTCAGTGATAAAAATTGGACCAATGAAACCACTTAATTTAAAGCTCAGAACACAGTGAGGTTTAACTGGACATTGAGAAATGAGGTTCTTGAAACCCAGAAACACAAAATTCTAATAATAAAATAATTCTAAAATGATTTAATAGACTGTTATAGATACATTCGAGATATGCTTCAAAGAAGTGATTGAGATGTTGCAAATGGCCTGTTTCGTAGTGATTTGAACATAACATTCTGAAACAAGAAATCTTTGTCAGTTTACTTCATTCCTTATACCTTTTCTGGTCGGACTGTGAGGTCTGTAAATATTTGTGCCTTTATATTTTATTCAGTTGTTACCACGTATGACACAGTCTCGTAGCAGTTCATTGCTGGTAAGATATCACTTTTTACAGTTACTTACACAGTAATCTTGGGCTGATGTCTGGTTTAGTAACAAACAGATAGAGTATCAGCCCCTAGATACATGCTGTGTATAAGCAGTCATGCTAAGTTTTATTGAGGACTGTCTTTTTGTTACTTTAATGAAATGTATGTATAAGCTTTTCTAAATAAAAAAACAATGATATCCTATTTTCTTAAATTACTTGTACTTGCAGGTCTATAGTGATTTAGAAGAGCCACTACCGCGTGAATGGATTATCTACAGTGTAATAATATGTGGTAAGCACATAAGTAAATATATTTATTACATGTTTATGGGTGAAAGGTTGGGATTTCTCAGTGAAAGAATATTCACAATCGCTAAATATTAATAACTAACTCCGAACACAAAAATAGCTAACTGACGTTGAGTCATTACGTCAGTTAATGTTGCTGACGTCGACGTCATCCGCCGATAACGTTCAATAAAGCAATAATTTCGGTTAAAATCATACACAAACTGATTTAAAATGTAATAAATAGATTTGTTAACTGTTGTGTTGGATTATAGAGAATCCTTCACTCGATGGTAGACATGTTTTGTTTTTTCATTCACTTGCATACGCTCGTTCGTGAAAAGAACAATACGTCTGCCATCTCGTGAAGGATTTCCCTATAATCGACACTGGCAGTTAAATAATCTCTATGTAAACTCTAATACATTATTACTACACTTTAATTATTGCTTAGGCATTCAAATTACTGTAAAGCATCTTATTTCTGTAATCTTATCTATGCCAGTGAAAGTATTATAACATCATTTATGTTAAAATGAAGAAAACTTCCGTAATTAATAATTGTAATTTGGTACCAATAAAATTAGTAATAGATCTGTAGTATATGTGACGCTTTACTGATTTGTTCAAATCCCAGAATACACACCATTGTATAATGCTTCCTCAGCTGTAGTAAAACATCTATTGGTTAAACTGCCATCATTGTTACCGGATCTATAATGTCTAATCAATTACTTATCATATTACATATTATTGCTCTTGTTTGTTTCAGTTCGGCACTCATGTCCAGTGTGTTTACATTTCTATTATGTGTTTTATATGGCCCAACTACTGCAGTCATTGTACATGAAATAAATATGCGGATTAGGATAATATTGGGGGAAAAGTCACGTTACCATCACAAGTTTTATCATGACTAGTTATATTGCAGGTGCTTTGGCAGTGCTGTCATGGCTGATACTGATGATTAAGCTGGCTAACGTTTACAGAAAATTTGGACAAGGATTGAAGGAAAGAGGTGGATATTGATAATCAATTATTATTTGTCCTCTGCAATAACTTGTTATTATCTATCCCATGCAATAACTTGTTATTATCTGTCCCATGCAATAACTTGTTATTATCTATCCCATGCAATAACTTGTTATTATCTACCCCATGCAATAACTTATTATAATCTGTACAGTGCCTGTCCCATGCAATAACTTGTTATTATCTATCCGATGCAATAACTTGTTACTATCCATCCCATGCAATAACTTGTTATTATCTGTCCCATACAATAACTTGTTATTATCTATCCCATGCAGTAACTTATTACTATCTACCCCATGCAATAACTTATTATTTTATGTACAGTGCCTGTCCCATGCAATAACTTGTTATTATCTATCCCATGCAATAACTTGTTATTATCTATCCGATGCAATAACTTGTTACTATCCATCCCATGCAATAACTTGTTATTATCTATCCCATGCAATAACTTATTATTATCTATCCCATGGAATAACTATTATTATCTATCCCATGCAATAATTTATTATCTATCCCATTCAATAACATGCTATTATCTGTTTCATGCAATAACTTGTATTTTCTTTCCCATGCAATAATTTTGTATAATCTATCCCATGCACTAACATGTTATTACCTATCCCATGCAATACATGCGATTCAATAATGTCATGCAGTAATAGAGGGTGAGACACAGGAATCGATATTCTGAAGGTGACGGCTCCATCAACACTTGCTTAAAGTTTATGGATGCCAAATACAAATTCAAAGTTATAGCAGCATCTAAAATGGAACCGCCATTTAGCATTAAGTCAATGTTAATATGCATGACTTAAACATTAGTGCATATGGTGACATAAACAATAGTGGCTAGGGTGACATAAACATCAGTGGCTGGGGTGACATAAACAACATTGGATAAGGTGACACACACAACAATGACTAGGGTGACATAAACAATAGAGGCCAGTCGGACATAAACTAGTGGCTAGGGTGACATAAAAATAGTAGCTAGGGTGTCAAACAATAGTGGCTAGGGTGACATAAACAATATTGGTTAGGGTGACATAAACAATAGTTACTATGGTGACATAAACAATAGTGGCTAGGGTGACATAAACAATAGTGGCTAGGGTGACATAAACAATAGTGGCTAGGGTGACATAAACAATAATGGCTTTGGTGACATAAACAATAGAGGCTAGGGTGACATAAGCAACATTGACTAGGGTGACTTAAATAATAGTGGCTATGGTGATATAAACAACAGTGGCTAGGGTGACATAAACAACTGACTAAGGTGACATAAGCAATAATGAATGGCTATGGTGGCATACGCAATATAGGCCAGGGTGACATAAACAATAGTGGTTAGGGTGACACAAACAATAGTGGCTAGGGTAACATAAACAATAGTGGCTATAAACAATAGTGGCTAGGGTGACATAAACAATAGTGGGTAGGGTGACATAAACAATAGTGGCTAGGGTTAAATAAGCAATAGTGCATAAGTGACATAAACAACAGTGATAAGGTTGACATATACAGTAGTGGCTAGGGTGACATAAACAATAGTGGCTATGGTGACAAACAACAGTGGTTAGGGTGACATATACAGTAGTGGCTAGGGTGACATAAACAATAGTGGCTAGGGTGACATAAACTAGTGGCTAGGGTGACATAAACAATAATGGCTAGAATGACGTAAACAATAGTGGCTATGGTGACCTAAACAATAGTCACTAGGGTGACATAAACAATAGTGGCTAGGGTGACATAAACAATAGTGCATAAGTGACATAAACAACAGTGGTTAGGGTGACATATACAGTAGTGGCTAGGGTGACATAAACAATAGTGGCTAGGGTGACCTAAACAATAGTGGCTAGGCTGACATAAACAATAGTGGCTAGGCTGACCTAAACAATAGTGGCTATATGGACAGAGAGTTTGTCCTCAAAATAGAAAGTTTGTCCTCCAAATAGGGAGGTTGACCAAAAAATAGGAAGAATGTCCTCAAAATCAAGAATTGTTATCATTCCAATTTTGCATTATTTACCTTGTTTGAACTTCATAGCATAAAACATGTATCCAACAAACATCTCTTGATATTAAACATTTTGTCATTCTTCAACATGGCTGCGAATCTGCAACTGTTTTATATTCAATCGATTACCTTTTTATTATACCCCTGCTTTCACAAGGTGAAGTGTCAAGTGTTGGGGCTATATAGGAATCACGTCATGTCCCGTGTGGGGGCTATATAGGAATCACGTCATGTCCCGTGTGGGGGCTATATAGGAATCACGTCATGTGCCGTGTGGGGGCTATATAGAAATCACGTCATGTCCCGTGTGGGGGCTATATAGGAATCACGTCATGTTCCGTAACACTTTTTGTGTCCCTTGTGTGGTGTACACTTTTTTGTCACGTCCCGTCACGTAACACTTGTTTATTACTAGCATTTCTCAAACAGTTTTGAATGGTTGTTTCCAAACTTCATATACTCATAACAACTGATGACCTTATGTCCCTCTACATCACCCATTGTTGATTGCCTACTTTATTATAGAATTATGGCCCTTTGTTGGACTTAGAATAAAAAAAAGCGGGGGTATTCTTCACCTTCTAGTTTATTCACTTTACCTATACAGTCAAACCTGGTCATCCGACCACCTGGTTTAAGCGCCCACCTGCCATAAGAGACCACTTTGAATTCCCCCCGACGAGTTTTGCTATTAATTGATACTGTATTAAGCGACCACCTGTCTAACGCGACCAACGACCGCATATGTTCATACCAAAAGACCGATTTTATGATCAATTATCGACTGCCAGTTTTTTCTTCAGAAAATCGAACTGAAAAAAACAAAAACAGTTTAGCTATCGGTAAGTCACAAAGTAACGAGATCAAACATAAATTTAACAATAACCTAATTAGCCTTAGTAATCATCCCCCTATAGGATATATCAAATATAAGTACCAATTAATAAGTTGCAATATTATCACCTTCGAAAGATTGATGTGGAAAACATCGATGATTGGGAGCGTTATATTGAAAGGTTGAATTGTTCATTAATATTCATAAGTTTTTTTTATACAAAGATGGGATTGGTCAATACTGTCAAGTGCCCTCATTAATATTGATGAAGTTATATTTATACGATGACATAATAATTTGTTTATATCACGTGATGGCAACGGTAATATATTTACTCGCTATTTTTAACAGCTGATAACAAAAAATAAAGTTATTGAATTCATGTCGAAATATAAAGTGTTAACGTTAGACGAGCGGATTAATGTGATTGAACTTAGTAAATCGAAAATGCGCGTAAAATAGCAGACGAGTTAGGTGTCGGTAAAACACAATTTCAGAACATATTAAAACGAAAATTTTAGAGAATTTTGAGAACAATGTGTCTGGTGACAGAAAACGTGCCCGTTACGCAATCAAACACATTCTTCCAAAGAGATTCGTTTTTTAAAAATACAATGGCATAAAATATATGCTTTAAACAAGTTAATTGCAGAATAACAAACCGTTTTCGTGTGCTTTTATTTGTGCTTTTATCTGTGTTGTGTGAAGCACTCTTTATGATCAAAATGTGAAATGCTGGCCACTAGTGATTATGCTAATAATTGTTTGTTTTGTGTTTGATTATCTATTTCATGATCTACTGCAAATGTTTATATTTCATATACACTTAAATTAAAAACATAAATTAAAGTTGTCTTAGTTGCATAAGTGTTTATTATTCCTTTACAAGATATCCCATATATATATGAAATAATACAAGATAGCTACAATGTAAAGCATTTATTTTAATACATGCACATGTATTTCTCTTAATATTTCATAAACAATCGAATAATGTTAGACCCTGTTTTAAGAGACCACCTGTATTAAGAGACCACTTTTGGTATTTTCCCTGAGCGGTCTCTTAATCCAGGTTTGACTGTATTTAACAAAGTCATGCATGTTGTTTTGTTTCAAATCAATACAGTTACCTTGTCTGTCTTTGTTGCAATTCTTTTGTCTTACAATTTTCAGGCCGGATCAGTTTTTGGGCATTTACGCTTACCAACGAGATTGAAAGACCAAGAACATGAGAAGATTGGATCAACTGAAAGGCGAAGAAAATAAATGAAACATTCGTGTTTATCTTGAATCACCGTGGAACAATGAGGCGTGTATGATCATATCGGTCTTTGTACAAATTTCATGTAGAATCAACTTTGGAGGGGTCACATTTGGCAGGTATGACACCAGACCAAGATGAGGATAATATGATATGTACTGTAAAGAGAAAGCTCCGATGCCATATGCTCTTACCAGCTGCATGACCTTACCCTACACACCGCAAGGACATATTTAAGATATAGCGGATATTTTAATCACCTTTTTTACCTGCCCACCTTTCCCACTTCATCGCATATCCCCTACCTGTTTACCTTTCCCACTTAATCTCATATCCCCTCCCTATTTACCTGTTTACCGTTCCCACTTCATCCCATATCCGCTACCTGTTTACCTTTCCCACTTAATCGCATTTACCTGTCCAACTTTCCCACTTCATCTGGTACGTGCTCTCGAAGAGAGAATAGCGAGCGCATTAGGGGAAGGGTACCAAACCAATATGGCTGACGATTGAAACACATTTTGACGGTTGTAAACAGAAGAGAAAATGTAGCTTCCATTGAATTAACTTGTAAGGAAAACAGTTAGCATTCATTATCTGCGGTGATGACTAAGTGATCCGTGGTCTAGTTTCGTACGCAACTACCGTTAGAGGTGTTGTTTACAGAGTCACTCTGTTTAGGCACGGGGTCATCCGAGTAAACATTTGGACCAGTTTTTCAACGTTTCGATGTCGATTTCTCGGTACTGTATTGAGCAATATTAAAATATATACCAATGTTGGACACCTTGAACACATGGGTATTGGAGGCATGTAGAGTTAAAGGATATGCTCTTTTTTATTTAAAACAATATTCAGCATAGACTGAACTTAGTGATAATAACCTGTATGCCTAGTGATTACCCTTGTATAATGTTCTATTCTATGATATGGCTGCTGGACTCAGATGTCTTCCCAACTCATGTAGGACACTTTTGCTCGATTTTAACAGTCTGGTATTTAACGACAAAGCACATGAGCCGGACCCCTGTGGCCCAGATATATCCTTATTGCTGAATAAAGTGTATCCTATTGTTTTCTTTTTAAATTGATCTGAGAATTATTCCTGAAGATATAGATCGATAAGTAATGGAGTTGATCAGTCTATGATTCAGTTTTTAAAAAATACCAAAAACACAAATTTTGATTTACAAGTGCTGAACCTGTTAAGACCGGTATTTATTCAACTATGTTTGTAACAAATTATACCAGTATCTATCATCATGTACATATACTTTATTTTGGTGATGCTTTTACACAGACCTAATTTTACAATTGCAGTGCTACATGACGAATCTAGACCCCAGTCACTACTTTGTTTACATATTGTTGCCCTACTGTGACCTATATTTCAAATAAACTGTTAAAAACACGAATATAACTATTTAAATTAATGTTTCAGACAACGGTACTAAAATTCTTGTTAAAGTAGTTGACAACACTTAAAGTTACACTGACACCCTTTAAAATGCATATTGTTATATATTTTTATATTTAAATCAATAAAGTGAATTGAATGGTAAAACAACTAAAATAAAAAAAAACTTTGAAAAAGAAATACTTGCAAAAACAACAGGTATATTTCCCTTCAAGATGGAGTTACCTCCCCTTCATGTTAATTTTGCCCTATAGATGGCGCTCCACGCTAATGACGTAGATTTTGACATGCGGAAATTTCCCTGTTGAGGACAGATACGATTTATCATAAACCTACATGGATTTATCACATAACTATTCTGACACAAGTAACATGGAGCAAGAATTACTGGACAAGGTACCTTGATCGAGAATGAATGAGCCACGGCCTGTTGCAAATCAGCAAGCTTATCAGTCTGAAACTAAACTTGATGACCGACTTCGACGCTTTGCCTGATTGCAGAGCGAATCGGACATACCGACTGGTAATTATATATTGTAATCGCGTATGATAGTTACCGTATTGTTTGCTAATCCATTTAAGTATGACAGGGACGTGAGTAAGTCGAATTACGCTGTCTGTTCTGCAAAATGAAACCGTTCGATGACTGTCGTACCCCAACCACCCACCAACGTGACGATGCATCGCACATTTCGTTCTTGTTCATTGCCGGCATATTGTCAAGGTTTATATGTTTTTCTATGGAACGCCATGGCTGTCTTTGCATGAATAAGTTCCTTATACTGAGTGCATTCTGTAGTATATGCGGTCCTTAATTTACTATATTCGGTGCATATATCATTATATGTTGTACAAAGTTCTTTATATGTTGTACAAAGTTCTTTATATGCTGTGCAAACGTCTTTATATACGGTTCAAACTTCTTAATATGCTGTCCAAACTTCTTTATATGCTGTGCAAACTTCTTTATATACTGTACAGATATCTTTATATGCTGTAGAAACGTCTTTATATGCTGTCAAAACTTCTTAATATGCTGTCCAAACTTCTTTATATGCTGTCCAAATTTCTTAATATGCTGTCCAAACTTCTTTATATGCAGTCCAAACTTCTTTATATACTGTACATATGTCTTTATAAGCTGTGGAAACGTCTTTATATGCTGTACAAACGTCTTTATATGCTGTACAAACTTCTTTATATGCTGTACAAATTTCATTATATGCTGTACAATCTTCTTTATATGCTGTACAAACTTCTTTATATGCTGTACAAACTTCATTATATGCTGTAAAAACATATTTATATGCTGTACAAATGTCTTAATATGCTGTACAAATGTCATTACACACTGTACACACGTCTTTATATGCTGTACAAATGTCTTTATATGCTGTTCAAACTTCATTATATGCTGTGCAAATGTCAGTATACGCTGTGCAAATTTATGTATAGGATGACTGTGCAAACTACGGTTTATGATGTTCAAACTTCTTTATATGATGTACATACTTCGTTACATGCAAACATATTTATATGCTGTCCAAACTCCTTTATATGCTGTCCAAACTTCTTTATATAATGTGCCAACTTCTTTATATGCTGTACAGACGTCTTTATATGCTGTCCAAACTTCTTTAAATGCTGTCCAAACTTCATTGTACTGCATTATCCCAACCAACAATAATAATTAATATAATAAATAATACATGTTCTAAACATAAGTGAATCTGAAGGTGGAAATGTTCATTTATAATTTTCATAATGGTTTAAATAGTTTTTTGTAATATCGTAAATTTCACCGCCACATATAGGAACCATAAGCGAGTCAACACAAAAGCACCGAAGTTAAAACACAAACAAATAATAACGCCATGGGATATTTATCATGTTTCAACATAGACATCAATGCATAGTATCTATGTCTATGATTTCAATTTCCATTTATGGATGAAATGCCCACTGATAAGTATATGCATATTTTCTTCCTGCAGTTTTCTACAGGATACTGTAACGCTGATATTTCACTATGTGTCATTACAACTTATATGCTTTGGTTTGCTATGTTATTGATATGAGTATTCATTGAGTTGTGTAGGTTATTATAAAATGATGATATGAAGTTGTGTTAAACAATTGTTGACATGTCGTTCTGTACTATTCAATATGTGCATTATTTAAATGATTTTGACTATTGATATATTCTAAGAAACATTGCATTCAATAATTGTTGATTTCTAAAAACTTTATGAACTGTGTTAACATGTATTTTGCATGCTACGGTTACTCACCCACTCCGAGTAACCATATTGTCGTTTATTCGCGTTGTCATGAATCACCATCGGTAGAATTCATTTCGCAATTGAATTTAGAACAATTGCTTTCACTGTTACTTTATGACATTCATTAATATTGTTTTATTCCAGTAAATAACTTTTTGACAGATCCAAAACTTTCCAAAGTCAGCCATACTGATTTCTGGTCCATTCGAATTACTCGACGTTTTTCATTCAAGCTATGTTTCTAGATGTAGCGATTGACACCGTGACGTCAATCTCGCGCTGTGACGCATTACTATTTTTTGATTGGCTAAACGTCCGTATAAATACTTTCGAACCGCGAATTTCAAATCAGTGTTTATTCACTACTCGATGTGTATGGTCTAAGTACCAAAGACGCATTTTTCGCCCATTTCCAAATATTGCCAATTGGTATATTATAGACCATCATGGACGCATCCACTGAAGATGTATATTAGTTATTATTGGTACAGCATTAAAATAGTACTGAAAGTACTTGATAAATACAATGTTGCCAATATATACCAAAATTCTCCAACTCCGTAAAAATCTCAAAATAAGCCCGATGCATTTGTAAACATCCGCCGCTTTTTGGCTATTGACAACATGTCATAAAAAGCTTTATCTAAATACTAAAAATCACTCAGAGTGGGTAGCTATACATTTAAAAACATGTATGTTGTTTTATTTACGCCACGTTACCAAATGTTTGTTCTAATATAATTGTTTCCATGTTTATAAAATGTCTAGAAAAACATAATAAATAAATGTTGAAGACATAATAAAAAGTTAAACATGAAACTTTACTTCTAGCCTCCACGTTTTCATTTCCTTACCAAGTAAATTAAATAGTAGCCAAAAGCCAATGATCAGACGAACCCTTGCGGTAATATTGAAACCCGGTATTAAACAGGTATATTACCAATATATACCAAAGTTGGTTAAAAACCAGGATTTCGGCATTAAAATACGTTTCGAGATTTGATAAATTGTCGCCGAAGTCTGAGCTAAAAATAAACCAAACTGACATACTTTTACCTTCGTTCAGGGTTCTTTTGAACCCTTTGCTCTCGTGGTATTGCATCCAAACGCAACACAGTGAACCATTTTCCAATAGTTATCTAATATAATAATACAAATAAGTTGTCACAAATAAATATAATAGATATATGATGTCTTCCCGAAATTACCATGCATGAATACAACAGATGACAACCAGGCCATAAGGTCAATGGCAAAATCTACGTCATCACGCAAAGTGCGCGCGGAAACTACCGAATTGTTCCGAACTTCCACGAAGACAAATTTGTTTATTAAAATCATCTTTTTCTCCTCTAACTAATGTTTTTTGTGGTTGGCAGCTATTCCTAAGTTTGTTTTATTAGCATATTATATATTTATATAAATGAGGTATATTAACTTGGCTGGTGATCTTTTAAGTGATCACATACTCGCAAACCGCACACGATCGCCGCAGACTAGCCACTCGTATTGTTTTGATGTGCGAAATTACCTGACGCCATGACAGTCACTTCCTATGTGCTACTTTTAGATATTTACCTGTGTCACGTATTTCCAATCACAGGTGTGCTTCCATTTTAAAAATAATTAATTAAAGGTAGATTTTGAAGATGGTTGTACAATTAATAAAAACATTTTTGTACTGAAACATCAGCTTTTAATATACCTCTCTTTAATTATAAAATCCAAATTATCCGCGGTTTAATTTATTTCATAGTCGGCCGATCCCGTCATTCTTCGGGTATGATCGAGAATGAAGGTGAAGGTAAAACGGATAGAACGCATGCGCGTTGCGGCAATATCTTGTTATTTGTTTTAAATTTGATATATGATATATACAAGCAGGGTTTTACGCAAGCGTAAAATAGCTGCCGAGAGAAAATAGCATTGTATCTGGGCTGGAACTGGGAACAAAGTTTAAAGGGACACACAGCAATCCTGATTTTTTTTAAAACTCACAGTTTCCGCTGGTTTTTCTGGATAACTTACATTTGTTCAATCATTAATATTAATTATAAGAATAGTAATAAGCAACTTGTATTTGCATATTATTCAATTTTGATATTATTGCACCAATAATATATTAAAACTTATAGTAGAAGACGAAAAAAATAATACTTAAAATTGTATCTATTTAAATGTAACCAGGTTAAAAGTAAACATGTTCCTGGATATATAAATAGAGACACCAATTTCAAACACTTCAATATTGCCATGTGTCCCTTTAACATAATAACCGATGAAGTCACGGGTATTTAAACTATATTGAAAAAAGTTGTCAGAAAGACGAAAACACGCCACAACCGTTTTTCCTTACCAGACATTTTCTTCCCAATTTTTACCATCTGTTCTTCTTACCAAACATTCTGAAGCAAGGTGGGCGACCTCGCTTCGCTCTGGTCAACTCCTTGACATACGTTACATATTTATTACATATTCACCTATACCCCATAATATGTTGCTCTTGGAACATCCCCGTATTAAACCCGGTTTCAGCATTTATATTTCCCCCTTTGATTACTAAATCCAACAAATGAGTTAAATTAATTGCAGATATACGATTAAATTAATTGAAACTAATGAATTAAATTTATATTCTATGACCTTCTAATCAGACGGATTACGGCGGTCAGTTATTAAGTAACTGACAGATAAAAGACATGTTTTGTTTAAAGTTGCCAATAATATACTTTAAGTCCACTATTATTTGATTATTCGTTTTACGAATACTCCTACGATAAAACAAAATAATTTATTTTACCACGTCCTATATTTTTATTACACGTATTTCTTTATTTCCTTTCTAACAAAATAATAATAATAATAATAATAATAATAATAATAATAATAACAAATTAAGCCTTTCCATTTCTTTTTTTATTTGTTCTATCCTCCTACGTCACATCTCTGTGTCACATCTATGTAAAATCAACTTTTAACCAATTGTATTCATTGAATAACGTTTTTCAGGTCAATATACCTTTTTATTTTTAATCATGTGATCAACTTTTAACCAATTGTATTCATTGAATAATTTGATTTAATAATAAAAAACAATGAAAGTTAAAAAAAAGAATGAAACAAAAAGGGAAATTAGCAGGCTTGAACCCTACCTTCCTGAGGCTTCTGAATATACATAGTAATGATTTCAGTAGACTGGTTTACGAAAATGTCATTTCAGCAAGTGAAATGGTAACCTTTCAACATTACAAAATATGTGTTTATACCATTCAAGTTTTTCAGACGAGTTCTCTAGGAATTCAAGTTGTAAAGCATGTTTAAGAAATTGAGACGTAATAAACCAATTCGCATGAAATATGCAAATGTTGTCATTCATATCTAGGTCTATTTTAAATAAGAATTAACTTACATTCCCATGTGCTGCCAACAGGCCTGCCATAACGTTTATATTATATTAATATTATTTCAAAGATTTGTCCATATGGACAAATCCTTGATTATTATTATAATAGCCCAGATTGTATGTTAGTTGTGCTCTACTTAATATTCAGGGCTTAGTGTCACGTGGAAGAAATAAACTGAAAAGTCCCGAAATTGTTGCTTTGTTTGAGCAAAACGATATAATTTTATTTACTGAAACATGGTCCAATGATTTAATAGATTTTCATGTTGATAATTTTGATGAATTTGTTCTTCATCGAACTAAGAAAAAACAAAGATGCAAACGAGAGTCTGGTGGAATTATTAATTAATTTAACGTAGTGAATATGTTGCAAGTGATGGTCTATTTTTAAAAATTTGAAGATGATATTATATGGGTTAAAATTAGCGGAACTAAACTAAAAATGGAAGGTGATATATTTGTGGGTTTATGTTATGTTATACCTGAAGGTAGCAGTAAACAATCTATTGTTGAAAATGGAGTTTTTGATAGATTGTTAAACTCTATTGTTTCTATACATAATACTACAAATGGTCAATGTCACATTTTACTCGGAGGTGATTTTAATAGCAGAACATCTGATAATGCTGATTACGTAACTCATGATTCCGACTTTAATACAGATGCACTACCGGATGATTATAAAACGGATAGCTTTTTACCGAGATATTCACAAGATATTGGGCATTTAAATAGTAAGGGCACAATATTTTTTGATTTATGTTAGCAGACTGGGCTTCGAATATTAAATGGTCGCGTTGGTGATGATGCAGGGATTGGAAAATATACTTTTGCTGGAAGTAGAGGCAGTAGTGTGGTTGATTATGTATTAGTTTCTGAATCTATTTTCTATAAAATCTCCAGCTTGATTGTTGAAGATCCGAATATTTTAACAGATCATTGTATTATTCAATTTGTTTTAGAAAGTAAAGTTGATTCTTATAATGAACAACCCGATGAATATATTGAAAATAAAGATACAAGTTCTGAAACGGATTGTAATTTTTTAGATAGCAAATATATTTGGAATAGTGAATCTATAGGTGATTTTGTAACATCCCTGGATTCAGACCATGTTGTATCCCAGTTGAATGCATTAAAGGTCAATATAAATAATAGCGTCAAGGAAAACGATATTAATACTGTAGTTAACGAATTTGTAAATGTTATTGAAAGCGTTGCTGATCCTTTATTTAAGAAGACACTATCTCACAATGATACAAACCAAACATTTAATTATAGAATAGCTAACCCATGGTTTAATGGTGATTGCGATGAGAAAAGGAGATGTTTTATGAGCAGTCTAAATAAATACAGGAAGTGCAGAGATGATGTAAACAGGTTAAATTTAGTAAGGTCAAGATCTGAGTATAAAAATATAACTAGAAAATGTAGAATCACTTACGATTCTGAAGTAGCAAACAAATTAGAGAAAAATCTTTTTTAAAAATGCAAAGTTGTACTGGAAGATGTTGAAAAAATTAGCCGGCATTAAAACGCCTAATATTAGTATATCTGTATTTGAACAATATTTTAAATGGATCAATAATCCAAGCGATCCATATGTTACGCCAGATGATGATATAATAGACTTTAATCAAAGGACTGAAGGTCCTGAGAGTCGCCAAGATTGAACAGTGTCTGTCTTCTTGGTGAGGTTAAAGGTTATGTTAAATTTTACAGGTGTGGCGTATTAAAATGAAATGTTGCTGCTAAGAACATGAGATGTTTTATTTACTGGAGTAAGCGAGCTGAATTGACACATGCGTTGTTAGGTACTTGTGAAGAATTTGTGTCTGTATTGGTTCAACCCAGCAAAGCAGGGTTAGGTTAACTGACTGGCGTACATAACGGAAATACTGTTGATAAATCAGACACTCGCGCATTTGTTCAAAGGAAATATTACAGATCGACTGACCTGCTGGTTTTATTGAATTGAATTGGGTTTTAAGGCGCACCAACACATGAAAGGTTATGTGGCGCCTAACAGGAATGAGCATGCCTGGCTCATCCTCTATGTACATCAAGATAAAATATGGAGAATGGGCCTAGAACCTTCTCACCTGCAGAACTACAGAGTTGCTGCAAATTCTATTGTAAACACTCCATTTATACTGGAGCCATGTTTATTGTTTTTCTGCCCTCTAGTGATTTGAGCGAGATGACACCTGCAACAATGCAGGGGTCATGATGAAGACCTTTAATGAGCATGAACAAAAAACGATAAAGTGAACATGAATTTGGGGAGGGGGGGGGGGTGGGGGGGCAGTGGTTCTACCCCTCTGCCTATCCCTCCAACGGGATCTGCAGTGGTGCTATTCTTTGTCCCGAAACCACACGGGGCCTGCTGGTTTTATGTTCAAGTAGAAAATTGTAAGGTGTTCATTTTGACAAGATGATATATTCCTGACAGAGATACTGAATTTAGTGTTTCATCATCATTATGCCAGCAAGTAAGCATTTTGTCTTTGTATCTATAGACATCAGGGTGGTATGAAAGAAACAGAAATGTAGTTCTGTTGTTCAACTTTTTATTTTAATTGCGAGTACTTGGAGCATGCAAATTGTAAGCAGAAATCAATATAACTGGTGGATAAACATATACTGTTAACTGTAGAATATCTTGTAACCTCTCGTTTTCTTGTGAATATTGGTATATAGCTCAGCTGCTCTTTTAAATCTGTCTTACTCTGCTCATACAGTTTGTAAACATTTTGTTGTATATATTAAGGAAAACAAAGAAAATGATTAGAAAGAGAAGTTGAGTTATATAAATCCGTCTACAAGAAAACGAAAGGTTACAAGTTATTGCAAAGTTAATCAACAATTAAAGCAGTAAAAAATATATCAATAAAAATATATGAACTGTAAACAAACAAAGAAGTATGGTCAGTATCTGGTATATTGCATTTTCTTCTGATTAATGGATCAACTTATTTAATAAGTGGTGAAGAGCAGTAAAACACAATAGCATTCGCTTTATTTACAGCATGTCTAAAACATGGTAAACGCTTGTGAGAGACAAGATGAGAAAAGCTACAATAAGGTCGAATGACCTGGGTACAAAAGTAATAATTTTTCAAAGACCTCGTTTTTTATTAAAAACACTTTTTTAAATTGTTTTGCATAACATTCCACCAATGGGATGAAGTATCTGGGCACACAACATTGAACAAATTATTTTTTTCTAATTTTCGAAAGATGCTTGGGACGGAATTATTTTTTGCAACAGCGTCGGTTTTGGTTTTCGAGTGTATGTTCCAATAGATTTCCTGTTGATACACTGTGAGATAATTATTTTTTATTGAATTCCAGCAAGGAAATAAACACTTCATGGGTAAATGCCAAAACATTTGGATTTTTATTCTTCTTTTTACCGTAATGCAAAAATTGCCGTGTGTCCCTTTAAACTATTTGATTTGTTTACCTTGTTGTTGTTGGTAGTAGAAATGAGCACTTCTTGACAAATACTTTTCATCAACTTGTGTATTTATTTGTAGTAGATGCTATACTATTTCTCAAAGTACTAGGCACAATAACTACAATATTTACGGACATTTAGTTCCCAATCTGACGGTAAAGCTCATTATCAAAGTCACGCTGTAGGCCACGCATGAGCGGCATCTTTAGCTTACTGGTTTAGAAATTGGGGAGGAAAATGTGTTAATTGATTGCTTATTTTTCGTCAATGATTGTACATTTCCAAATTAATGGTTCTGAATGAATGAATAATTATCGAGTTTCTGCTGCACTATCGAATGAAATGAATTAATATAATGAAATGTTCCGACATCCGGGTAACTACGCTATTGAAACTTTCCATTCATAAAATATTTATGCGTGTATTATTGCGCATAGTATTTCGGTACATTTACAAAAAGACACGTATATACTGTATACAATGACAATTATTCACCATCAGTAGTTATATTATTCGGTATATATAACGTTCATGTCAGTCACTTTATGAAATTAAGTTATACTTGAGGCAGTTAAAGGAACTACATTCTCGAAGTGCATTCTCGAAGTGCGTAAAGCTCCTCGTCCAAAAACTGGTGTATTAATGCGCATAATATTTCGGTACATCTACAAAAAAGACACGTTTATACTGTATACAATTACAATTATTTCATTATTTCACAATCAGTAGTTATATTATTCGGTATACATAACGTTCATGTCAGTCACCTTATCAAATTAAGTTGTATTTGAGGCAGTTAAAGGGGACTACATTCTCGAACTGTGTAAAGCTCCTCAACCAAAAAGTCCAACTTTAGAAATACATGACTCCAAAGAGTCACCCATGCTCACGCATGGCGACTCAATGAAAAGTATGTTAAAAATGAATTCCAAATTATTTTTGAAGAGCTGAATATTGAAATAAGTCATACAGATGTACTGAAAACAATTTCCCAACTTAAAAATGGTCGTAGTTCTGGACCGGATGGATTATTAAATGAATTCTTTGTACACGGTAAACACACATTTATTCCTATACTTTTACCATTGTTTAACAAAGTTTTTGAAACAGGATATTTTCCGGAAATATGGTCAGACGGTTATATAATACCACTACACAAAAAAGATAGTCTTAATAATCCTGAGAATTATAGAGGTATTACTTTGTTAAGTACTTTAGGGAAATTATTTACACGTGTGCTGAACAATCGATTAAATGATTGGTCGGAAAGTTGCAATGTTTATATTGAAGCACAGGCCGGTTTTAGAAAAATATGAGCACTGTAGATAATATTTTTGTTGTGCATGGGATTATTACTCATATGATAAATGCGGGGAAAATGTTGTATTGTGGTTTTATTGATTTTACCAAGGCTTTTGACTATATAATACGAGACAATTTATGGATGAAATTAATCAAACTAGGTCTTAGGGGTAAACTTTTAGATATTAACAAGTCTATGTATAAATGTATAAAATCACTAGTGAAGCTTTCAAATAAGCTCAGTGAAGACTTTAAATGACATAGAAGAAAAATTTATCTTGAAAGGTTTTGATGGCATTGACGTAGATATGATCAAAAGATTTATTGTACTATATGCTGATGATATTAGAAACTGCACAGGGTTTACAGAAAGGATTTGACATTCTTCTTGATTACTGTAAGCGCTGGAAATTAAAAGTAAATGTATTGAAAACAAAGATGTTTTTTTTTAGGAAGGCTGTTCCATTAGCTGGAGATGTTCGATTTACCTATGATGATAATTTAATAGAAATTGTTAAATCTTTTTCATATCTGGGAATTGTTTTTACTCAAGGTGGATCTTTCCATGAAACACAATGTACATTAGCTGGTCAGGCTCAAAAAGCAATATTTAAACTAGATAGACATTTATACAAAATTTCCAGATATCACTGTACAGCACCAACTTGATTTGTTCGAAAAATTTATTGTTCCTATTCTAAATTATGGCTCTGAGGTTTGGGGATTTGTAACAGTATTAAATATAGAACGAGTGCATACACAATTTTGCAAACGAGTATTTGTTGCTTTCTAGGCTATTGCTTTTTTGTATTATATTTACACGAGCATGTTTGTGTTTTACTTACATTGCATATTGATGCTGCCTTGTTGGTTAGAGATTAGATCATGGCGGAGATTTCTTTATTGACACTGTCCTGTTTTAATGGGATGACAGTAGGGTAAGTGTGAGGTTTTGTGCACCCTAGAACCGGTTTAAACCCCCAGTGGCCTACTTTGCCACTGACCGTTCCAGGGCGGTAGCCCTATTGTCAACCCTTTTGTGTTTGTGATGTCGTTTGCTTTTATTATTACTTTTGCCTGCTTGTTTGTCTGTTTGCATGTCTGTTTCTGTGTTTTGTGGTTGACTGTCCTCCTTGAATGCTACTTTCCCTGTCCGATCTTTTTATATTTCTTTACAGGTAAAACAATCAACACAAAACGATTTTATTTATGGCGAATTAGGAAGAACGAGTCTTGTAAAGCAGAGATATATTAAAATAATTACGTATTGGCTGAAAATATTGAACTTTAATGAAAATAAGTATATACGCCATGTTTGCAATTGATGATAGTGGATGCTGAGATATATCCAAATAAAAAGAATTGGGTAAAATTGTTAAAAAACTTGTTGGAATCACTTGGTTTTTATCATGCATGGTTATTTCAAGGGGTTGGCAATAAGGAATTGTTTTTATACTGTATAAAACAAAGAATAAATGATAATTTCATTCAAAATTGGCATTCAAGGTTAGAGAATTCTAGTAGGGCAAATTTTTATAAACTGATTGTTGATTTTAATTTTGATCTTAAGCCATATCTAAAACTCGTAAACATACCAAAGTTTAGACTGGCAATGTCAAAGTTACGTGTGGCCTCTCATACCCTTGAAATAGAAGCTGGCAGATGGCAAAAACCAGTCAGTAAACCAATACATGAAAGAATATGCGTCGTCTGCAATACACTTGAAGACGAATATCACTTTGTTATTGAATGTAGCATGTTTAATGAAATAAGAAATCATTACATAAGTCAATATTTTTGGAAAAGACTTACATGTACCATGATCAAATTTTTAGAACTTTTCAAATGCGAAAACAAAAAGACACTGCAAAACCTTTAATTTAGAAATGATGTCTCGTGTGCCATTTTTAGATAAATTGACAATTCTATGGACAAATTTATTAACATAAAAAGCAAAACATCTTAGAGTAAAATTGCACTAAACTTTTCGAATATAAAGGGCACTATTTCTGCCAAATAAATATTGTTTCTGATATTATGTTCACATCAATAGTGTTGCATTAATGTCATCTATTATATCATTGACAATGTTCATGCCTATAATATGCATTTGGATGAAAATTTCAATTAATCATACCCCATCCATTTTGGATTTTGTTTTCAAAGATGGCTGACCAATAGTCCTTAATATAAATATGTACATGAACATATTAGGGATTCAATGTGATGGTTCAGTCACCTTCTCTGCATATTTTGCGATGAAAGCAAAATAACAGCAACATTAACTGCTAAAGTATTAATTGTTACCTAATACATATGAATACTTTTCTGTTAATTATGTTAGTTGTTGGTATAATGTTGTATATCTATTTCACTATCGCTGTCAAGTTTATATGTATTTGTTGTATCCTCACGGGTCTTACGACCCATTGGAATTATCTGAATAAACACATTATTATTATGTTATAAATAACATATGCAATATATAATGTATGTTTTAAAATAACAAGTGATATATATATATACATATATAAGTTTAACCCCATGCTCTTTCTGTTTTAGCTGCTATATTATATGTTTTTATGTTAACAAATGTTCCGTCGGAAAATAGTTCATAGAGCTAATGTTATATTTGTTTGTAAAAACCGACTTGAAATAAATATTCTTGTATCTTGTAATATTATTATATCTTGTAACACAAAATTCTGAGATTTTTAAAATTTAAGATTTAAAGCACGCGACATTTTAAATGGAAATTTGGAGCGCACAACTTGATTTTTGCACTATTTTTTTTAAAGCACAAATTGAATAAATTATTGATGCAATTAATACAAAATTATGTATTGTTTGATAGTTTCATATAGAAACTACTAAATTAGCATAGTAATTCGATAGGATTGAATTGAATTTGGGTTTTAAGGCGCACCAACACATGAAAGGTTATATGGCGCCTAACAGGAATGAACATGCCAGGCTCATCCTCCATGTACATCGAGATAAATATGGAGAACGGGCCTAGAACCTTCTCACCCTGAACTGCAGAGTTGCTGCAAATTCTATTGTAGACACTCCATTTACGCTGGAGCAACGTTATAGTTGTTCTGCCACTGCTCTAGTAATATGAGCGAAATGGCACCTGAAACAATGCAGGGGTCATGATGAAGACCTTTAATGAGCATGAACAAAAAACAATAAAATGAACATGAATTTGTGTGTGTGTGGTGTGTGGTGGGGTGGGTGGGGTTGGGGGGTTCTACCCCTCTGCCTTCCCCTCCAACGGGATCTGCAGTGGCCCTATTCTTTGCCCCGTAACCTGGTTTAGTCAGAGACTGTAGATAGACGATGTAATATAAACGGGTCCTGGTTTAGTTTCTACCACAACTGTTTTTTAATGAATGTGCACTTACTTTTCTACACAGATGCGTGCTAAATGCAAAACAAAGTCAGCTCTTATACAAATTATAATCATCGTACACAGCAGCAGCTACCATAAGGAGTTGCTAGTTCCCCACACTTGATATTTCATTTAGGTAACTTGACAAATTAAAGGGGTTGATGCACTATTTACAAACAAGGTTTATTTTAAAGGGCTCTGAAAAACTTGAAAAAAACTGAAATAATTATAAAACTGCCATG
The DNA here is from genome assembly GCA_037043455.1 of Cyrtodaria siliqua. NCBI lineage: Eukaryota > Metazoa > Mollusca > Bivalvia > Adapedonta > Hiatellidae > Cyrtodaria > Cyrtodaria siliqua. Next base: position 29,918 of record JAWPHD010007697.1, read on the forward strand.
AAAAATAAAGGAGATATGATAATAACCTTTTGAAAACGTGCAAGGAAACATAAATGGGGGCGGCCATCTTTGAATGATGACTTCATCACGCCTTTTTACCATATATGGCAACAATTTAAACATTTTACATCTGTATATTTATTTTTAATCAATTTGCATTGATTTTCTTTGCTTTAAAATACATTTTGTCAATATGCCATATATGGTAAAAAGGCGCGATGACGTCATCGTTCAAAGATGGCCGCCTCCATTTATGTTCTTTGCCAATTTTCAAAAGGTCACAACTCCTTTATTTTTCATGACATTTTGATAATTCTTTCAGCTTTTTTCAAGTTTTTCAGAGCCCTTTCAAATAAATTGTGTTTGAAAACAATGCATCAACCCATTTAACGAAATCACATATATTGCTGCATTACGCATTTCGTTATGCCACTGACGGAACCAGGGAGTAAGTATGCCCTTAGGTGTTAATTGTATATTCAGTCAGTGCATTACACCTGGGACATATCTTAGACGAAAATGTAACAGAATCCTGATTACACGGATGACCCCACTGATTCGACACTTGTATATATTCCTCTTACTAGGGAGCGTAACAGGACCAATTCGGGAAATAGCTGATAAACTGTAAAAGTATAGCTGTTAAATCATGAACATTTTGTTTTGATGGAAAATCCGGAGATTGTACACTTCAATCGGAGATCCGGGGAGCTACTGAAAAAATCGGAGAATCCGGATTTTATCCGGAGATTTGGCAGGCCTGTGCCAACAAATGAATGAATGCACATTCTCCAATAGAACAATAAACATATCAACACAGGCCTGCCAAATCTTCAGATACAATCCTGAGAATCCGGATTTTTCAGTCGCTCTCCGGATCGCCGGATTTAAGTGTACCATCTCCGGATTTTCCATCAAATCAAAATGCTCATAATGTATTTTCACAGTTTATCAGCTATTTCGCGAATTGTTCCTGTTACGCTTCCTATTCAGAGGAGTATTCACAGTGTCGAATCAATATGGGGTCATCCATGTAGGTATTATACCACTAATTATTTTCCCCATAGACACCAATGTTAAAGTGTCACATATTAATGATTTGCTGCAAATTCAACTCAAGTATGGATAATGCAGCAGTGTAATGTTCATATAGAAAACTAATTTTCCACTTGAAAAATCACCAGAAAAGGTGGGGTCACAAGACATGTAAGAAAGTTCTTGTTTGTTTACTAAACAAGTCAAGGGTACAGCTGTTTTCATTGATTGACTGTTTTCATTGCTCACAAAGTGTAAGCAAAGAGTCGATATTCGAAAATGTTCATCAGTGATCCAGTAAAACTTATTAATACGCTTCTTATACATACAACCATAAAATCGAATAGAAATGGGCAGTTCTCCCCTACTTATAATGCCCATTTTCATCAAAAAAGGAGGGATTACGTTTTATTATAGGAACTACATTCGACTACACCTCGGAGGCTTACATGTAATTAGTGGTGGTAAACCTATAAGAGAAGAAAACGTGTTCAGATGTTTCTTAAATGAAGATTTTGTGTTGTCATTTTCATAACAAGCTTAAAAACACCTACTCCATGCAAATCGAATGATTATTTGCGGAGATATGGTCTTGTGAATACCAAGGACAATAGTCTGAAATCGACAAAAGTCAGAGATATTTTTTTTAACTTTTACACTATCTGAATTGTCTTATCAAAGGGCATTTCTTGTCAATAACCATATTAGATAGATCAAATGTTTAGAACAGTCAATGGACATTAATAAAATATGCATTTTAGGTACAATTAGGACGATGAATATGCCAATTTATGTCGATTTTCATGCCAAATCTTTTTTTTAATCACATTCTTCAAAATTGGTGATACCATACCTTATTATAGTAGCGAATACGAGCTTAGTAATGTCAAAAATACCGCTAAAATCAAAATTGATACTAGCTGAACGCTACCAAGTCGAGTTTGAATGATAAGGAATAATATTTTACCTTTTACACAATCTTCATTTTTTCACAGTATCCTATTTTAGGGGGGTAGGGGGAAAGATTTAGTGGTTTCATGCCTACCAAACCTGTTGCCATGCAGATTTAATAGATGTAAACATATTGCACACATGCAACCCTACATGATGATAACAAAAAGTATAGTTCAGTTCAAGCACGTCATTTTAAGCACGAAAAAAAAAATGAAACTCAAAATAACGGCTTTTATAAACAAAATTGGAATAAAAACGCTCAAAACCTAATATGTAAAAACTATGGAAAACTTATTTCTGAGCTTATTTTACCAATTGTTTTCGGAAAAGTGTCCCTAGGTACGAATCTAAACGAGTCCTACGTATCTCTTATAGGTATTATACCACTAATTATTTTTCCCATAGACACCAATGTTAAAGTGTCACATATTAATGATTTGTTGCAAATTCAACTCAAGTATGGATAATGCAGCAGTGTAATGTTCAAATAGAAAACTAATTTTCCACTTGAAAAATCACCAGAAAAGGTGGGGTCACCAGACATGTAAGAAAGTTCTTGTTTGTTTACTAAACATGTCAAGGGTACAGCTGTTTTCATTGATTGACTGTTTTCATTGCTCACAACGTGTAAATGTTCATCAGTGATCCAGTAAAACTTATTAATACGCTTCTTATACATACAACCACAAAATCGAATAGAAATGGGCAGTTCTCCCCTACTTATAATGCCCGTTTTCATCAAAAAAGGAGGGATTACTTTTTATTATAGGAACTACATGCCAAAGGAGGTATTACTTTTTATTATAGGAACTACATTCGAAAATCTAATAGAAATGGGCAGGTCTCCCCTACTTATAATGCCCGTTTTCATCAAAAAAGGAGGGATTACTTTTTATTATAGGAACTACATTCAAACTACACCTCGGAGGCTTAAATGTAATTAGTGGTGGTTAACCTGTAATTCAATTTTCAAATTCAACCAAATGGACACAATATGAGACTGATGCGTTATACCAACTACATAACTGTAATGCACTGAATGAATATACAGTTAACACCTAAGCACATAACAGCATGTCATTTGCAATAGACTTCTTTAATTGGTCAACCTAATTGAAATAGCAAGTGTAAGGACCTAGCAACTCCTTGTGTGTGGTATCACTACCATTACAACTTTAAATTTCAAAATCTCAGGATTTTGAGTTAAACAGTTTTGGCAGGCCTGTCAACATCATATGACATTTTATATTTGACACGCCGCGGACTTCGGATAAACTGAACTAAAAAATGATCTAAAAAGACAAGTTTGCCTTTTGTATACACAGCAAACACACATACACGTGCGCGCACACGCACACAGCGCGCTTACCTACGCAGACACGCATTAACGCACGCAAACTGACATATAATAAAACGAATAAAACAATTAAAAGCAAATAATACATTTACATGTGGTGTACGATCAGGGTCATGAAAATGAATAACTCCGTTAACATAATTTCCTTTGGGGAAGGGGGTGGGGGTGGGGGGGGGGTGAGGGTGGGGGGTGGCTAACACATATAAAACACGCCGAAATCAAAATATTTTTAGATCTTAATCCCAAAGTGGATATACTCTGTATACATGAAAAAATATTTAGCCAAAATAATATTAAAGCTATTCCTGGATTCTGGCATGAATTGAAACATTTTAATAAAAAGGATATCACATGTGGGGGGGCTGGCCGTATAGTTTAAAAATTACATCAATTATGAAGTTATAGATATTACCAATCCACTTGATAAAGATAATGATACAACTATCGAAGTTCAATTATTTAAAATATTTTTTAAAGACTAAACTTTTTTTATTGTCCAATATATACTCCAGAAATTGTGATACAAGCTCACTAAAACAAATTACAAATAAAATACAGGAACATCAAACAAAAAATGTATTCATTACGTGGTCCGGTCTTAATTCCATTAAGCGAGGACAGATGCGCCGAAGGCGGAGCTTATCGTACTTATCGTACTTAATCGATATAGGTAATTTGTGGGCGGAGCTTAGCGCTTATCGTGACGGACTATTTTCAATGGAGTTTACTCGACTCTGTGATTTTATGAGACGGATCGATAATTGTATCGTGCCGGACTATTTTCAATGGAGTTTACTCGACTCTGTGATTTTATGAGACGGATCGATAATTGTCTTCGTATTATTGTCGTATTTATTGAAATACATGATTTGTTTAAAGATTGTAATGATGCACAGAAAAAAATGCGCATGTAACAATCAATTACAGTAAGAGAGGCGTGAATTGAGTCTATATAAATTATCTGCCCGTCGTAATTGGCACGAGTGAAAATGTATTATCCTTGTTTAAATAAATTCTATCAAATTCGTGAATTTGTCAGGACCCAGATGATCCTCGTTTTCATGTCACCACCAAACAGTCATGTACTTACACACCATTCTCAAACTGTAATATCCACATTGTTCGGGCACATTTACGATAAACGAAATGGAATTGTATCAAAGTTACCACAATGTTGATAACTGTTTATGCACATGTACCAACCCAATAAAAACAATGTCTACTGGTATTTTTTGTGGGATTAAAAATGCCGCGGTCTTTTGATGTTGCCGTGCGGCGTCTGAAAACAGGCGATCACCGCGATTGTATGACGTAACACAAAGACCTTTTGATCTTGCGCGTTTACCGCGACTTTGTCGAGATCAAGAACAGAAATTAACAATTTAAAGGAGCAGTATAAAGTTATGTGTACTCGACTGTATTGAAATAATAAAAAATCTTTAACGTATTGTTAAATATCTAATTAGATATTAAAATATTAGCAGTTCTAATTAAGGGCAACCACGCATAGACGACTGGATATATCAGCTTGCGTCTTTACGCGTTTTATATTTTGAGAAAACGTGCTTTATCTAAAAAAAATAAAGGATTTTTCGTTTGTGTTGCAGCTCCATTCACCAAATGACAAGTTTATTCAGACAAGATATTAGCCAACATTTCGGTCTAAATTACTCGTGAAAAAATAATCGGCCTCTCATATATCATCACAAATTTGAACACTCATGGAATGTCGAGTAGTTTCAAGTAGTCTTTATTATAATTATTTTTGACGTAGTCATTTTTCGTTTGTTACAATTGTTCACGGTCATCTGTTATAGCTACAAACCAGGTTACTGAAACATTCAGCCTATAAAAAACAAACAATCTGATACTATTAACTTAGGGACAAACAGCAATCTTGAAGTTTTTATCATGTGTGTGTGTGTAATTCTAAGGTTTATAGTCCGTCCGCCAACGAACACGTCAAGGTATACCTGACGCGATGGGCACAATAGAGTCTGGACTTTTAAAGGTGTAATTTTGAATTTTGAAGCTGATCTAGACCTTGCCAACAGGTCTGTTTAATGCCTAAATATGTGCTAAAAACGGTGTCAACAACAGCGGTTAATTCAACCTAATTTCGTGTATTGACACCTTCAAGTTTTTATCATGCATTAAAATTGAACTTACAATTTAATTATCCAGTATCATTTTTGCACACAATTAGTGATTTTTTAAAAAGTTTTATCAATATGCAAAACAATATATTAAAATCTAATGTGACACTGTGAGTTTAAAAAAAAAATCAAAAGGAACTTCCAACTATTGATCATTATATTGCCACAAGAATACATTTAAACAAAGAGAAATTTCTTTTTAATTATATGAAAGTTTAGTACAATGTCAAAACGATTTAGGATTAATACACCCGAGAAGCTAAAAAAAATTGCCACGTGTCCCTTTAATTTAATCCATATTTAATTTTAACAAAATTAACTTTTAAGAAAGATATCATAGATGTAAACCTGTGGATTCTGAAATATGGAACGCCATGACTGTCTTAGGATGAGCATTTGTCTTTATGTTCGTTGCCTATGCCTTTACATTCGGTACATATGCCTTCAGTACATAATTATGCCTTTATGTTCGGTGCATATGCCATTCAGTTCGGTGCATGTCTTTATGTTCGGTACATATGCATTTTTGTTCGGTGCATATGCCATATGAATTGTTCGGTGCATAATCCATTATATAAAGTAGTTACTGAGATACTAGCCGCATTCACATACAAATTTGAACTAAGTTTTCTAAGTATAACAGGGGCCATAATTCTGTTAAATGCAGGAGTTATAGAAACTGACACTGTGGTGTCTGATGATGCTGAATGCAGGTGTGTGAAGTTTCAGAGATACAACTTTAATCAAGTGACGCAGACAACGACAATCAAGATGAAAATAGCTTTTCTTCTTCGAAAAAGCCTAGCAAAAAGTACTCGACAAAATATCTGTGCATATGCCTTTAAGTTCAGTGCATATGTCTTTATGTTCGGAACATATGCATTTTTGTTCGGTGCATATGCCATATGAATTGTTCGGTGCATTATATACATATATAATCCATTATATAAAGTAGTTTCCGAGATACTAGCTGCATTCACTGTTGATGCCGAATGCAGGTGTGTGAAGTTTCAGAGATACAACTTTAATCAAGTGACGAACACGACAATGACAATCAAGTGATGAAAATAGTTTTTCTTTTTCGAAAAAGTCTAATAAAAAAGGACTCGACATGTAAACGTTTCGTACTGACGGATAAGGGAAGCCTAATTTCGTGGCGGTGCATACAAATATGGTTAGTTGATTGAATGTTGTTTTACGTCATTTTCATTACATGTTTTAGATTATTATACATTATTCAACTTTTATAATCGGTCACTTTTCAACGAATTATATATATTTTTTAATAATTCATATTTTCATTTGAAATTTTAACTGGCGTCGTTTAACAAATATCGCTAGCGATTTATAAAACTAAATCTGCCTTGATTGGACTATACCCTTGTTGATAAACTTAATAAAAACTTGATTTAATATGTTTCGGTGATTTTCAGTTTTTAGTATTCAAGTTTTTTCAGAAAACCTGGGTGACCGATTATAAAAGTTGAGTAGTGGTGGAGACACCCCTACCATTTTTTCCTGGATAAAACAAGTACATTCCAAATAATCAACACTTTCTCAAAAGTCGAAGCAGTGAGAGAGGTTTCAAGCGTATGGGCACATACTTTCAGTATACACGCCTTATCAATATAGCCCTTGACAACAGTTTGAAATACAGAAAGACTAAAACAATTGTTTTCTTCTCTAATGTTCTTTATTTATACCAATCAATATTAAAATGCACATCAAATCCATTTTTTATATATATATATATATATATATATATAATATATATTCCAGAATACTGGCATAATAGATTGAATAAATTGTGGTTTACTGCGCACTAGCACGTTGAGTGACTTGATGTTTACAGCACACCAACTCTAAAAGGGTTATATAGCACCAACAGGTGTGATCATTTCATGCCCACCCTCCTTTTACAGCAAGATAAAAAAAAGTGTACAAAACGGGTTTAGATCCTTCAGATCTGAGAGTTGCTGCAAAATTTGTTGTAAGCACTCCTATTTTTTTGCTGGACCCGTGATCATAGTTTTCAGCCACCACTTAAGTAGCACCTGAAACAATACAGGGAATCCGGATGATGTAGACCTTTAACATTATAAAAAGGACTACACATGCATTCAGAGGGATTTTACCTCTGCCTGGATAAACTGTGGCCCTATTCTTGCCCAGGAACCATAAAGGAATTCACCAACACAAGAAATGTTATATTGCGTGAAACAGGAATGAACATGCCAGGCTCATCCTCCATTTACATCAAGATAAAATATGGAGAATGGGCCTAGAAGCTTCTAACATGCAGAGGTGCTGCAAATTCTTTAGTAGACACTCCATTTATGATGAAGCCTCGTTTCCATGGTTGCATATTTAATCTTTCATTCATTCAGCAAAATTCCAAAAGGTCATAAAACCCATGAGGATTAAAAACATACATATTTATATAAAAGGTTCGACAGCAGATATACTAATCAAAATTTGCAAAGGATCACTTTTTTCTTCCATATAATTTTATTAGAAATTAATTCATAATAACGTTATTAATTTCATTGATACTTCAACAATTCCACAATTAGAATCAAGTCATATACTGCCCTAAATAAATTCATGTAAATTAGAACTAATGCTATTTATTTTAACTAAAAATTTAAACAGCAAAATAGATCCTTAGCAACCACTGTAGATCCTGCTAGAGGCAGAGGGGTAGGACCCACCTTTCTGTGCATTTTTTTATCATGCTCATTCAAGGTTTTCTTCACGACACTGCATATGCAAATGTCGAAACATGGCTCCATCGTAAATGGAGTGTCTACAAAAGAATTTGCAACTCTGCAGGTTCGAATATTGTATCTTGATGTAAATGGAGGATGAGCCTGATGCCAGTTCATCCCTGTTCGGCGCCATATAACCCTTCTTGTGTTGGTGCACCTTAAAACACCAATTCAATTCAGAAGCAAACAGAGCTTGTATAGATGATCTAACATATATGGAGAACCAAATTTATTAAACACGCTTACATAATTTTGAATGTTGATTTAAAAGTTGCAAAAGTCTATTAAGCATCCATAAGGCAATACGGTGTTGCTTAAATATGCTAAGCGGCTATACATATTAAGCAATACATACTATGGTGAAAACCTAATGTGCTAATGGAAGTCACGTGATCGCAGAAAAGGTAAATCTTGTGGGTCCCACTTTATTTACAAATAATAATTTTAAAACAAGTGGTCAATGACCTTGAAGCTCTACTGATTGACTTTGATTTCAGGAAGTAGTCGCTACAAACGTTTTTTTGAAAATTTATTTTTAGCCGTGGCGGCCATCTTGAATTTTTGGCCGACCTGAAATTTTGCAAGGATCAATTAGACATCAAGAGCAACATTCGTGTGAGGTTCCATATCAATATCACTTATAGTTTTCAAGAAGTAGTCGCTACAAACTTATTTTTTAAAAATTTATTTTTATCTGAAATTTTGCTAGGATCAATTAGACATTCAGAGCAACATTCCTGTAAAGTTCCATGAAAACCCGCCAAATAGTTTCAGAGGAGTAGTCGCTACAAGTTTTTACTATATAACTCTATGTAAACAAAGATGGCCGCTGAACGATTTTTGACAAGGACCAACATCATGTCATGCTGATCATTTTAGAAAAAGTCCCATATCAATATCATTTAGAGTTTTCAAGAAGTAGTCGCTACAAACTTTTTTAAAAACCTATTTTTAGATTTGGCGGCCATCTTGGATTTCATATCAACATGAATTTTTGCTAGGATCAACTAGACTTCATGGGTAACATTTCTGTAAAGTTTCATGAATATCCATTCAGTAGTTTCAGAGGAGTAGTCTCTACAAAAAAAAGTTTACGGACAGACGGGCGACGGATGCCGCACCACGGCATAAGCTCTGCTGATCTCTGATCAGTCGAGCTGAAAAACTACTCACGAATGTATTACATGTACTTCAGACTTCTTAGGGTCTATGCTCATGTTTTCATGCATACATTTCACTGAATAAAAGTCAGACAGCCTATTTGGTTATGCTCATTATCTGCTTACTTACGGACAGTGTCCCTTTAACAACAACCCACAAGAGATCCTATAATATTGGAACTTGGTACTTTATCTGTTTCAAAACGAATTTTGTCTAAAATATATACCATCTGAATTTACTACTACTATAGCCATTAAACATTACAGTTTCTACGTAGTAGATATTCAATACTGGTAGGTGTGTGATGTTTATCAACGATATCATTTTGTGTTATATAAGCTAAAAGTTACGGACAATGATCATGATTTTTTAAACAAGAGATATAATTTGAATTGGTACGGCATGCAGCAATTTAATCCAAACTGGTGAAACAGGCATTATCTTTATTTTGACCAGATACAGATAAATGGTGAAAAATCAGACAGCCAACCACGTTTCCTCGATAGCTCAGTTGGTAGAGCGCTGGACCCATAAGCCTACCCGAACCCAGGGTCTCCAGCTTACACGGCTAGCGCTCTACCAACTGAGTTATCGAGAACACACGATTGCCCATCAAATTTCCATCATGTACATGTAACGTCTCACAACACAGTTAATTTTACATTGCCCTACATATGTACAAGGACCACTCTGGACCACTGTAGAACTTCCTGAATTTTCTTAAAAATACTTTCTTTTAGAAACTTGACGTCTGTTGCTCGAATTATCCAGCAAAAAACACGGGGTTGAGCAATTTGCTTTTTTAAATATCAATAGTTTGAAGAGACCCTCTTGAATTTGTCCATTTCACTTTCATGTGTATCACTTCCCGGTATTAGACTCTCAGGATTATCACTACCCGGTATTAGACTCTCAGATCTGGGCTCAGAAACATTCAGGCATATCCAAACCTATACGAAACCCATACTTGTCACCTGCAACAAAAAAGAGAAACTATTTGCACATATTATAAAATAAACAAGAACCGAAAAACACAGACACTTTTTTCAAGCGCCAGAAAGTTCCTACCAGGACTGGCAACGGAAATAACTGTTTAGTGAGACCTTGAAGGAAAAAAGTTCCGCGACATGTGATGAAAATCTTTTCTGAAGAAACTTACGTAAAAGCCCTACATGAAATGGCCTCGTTTGACCACATCGGGCGACTGTTTGTGAAATTATAGCGTAAAGTATGACAACAAGTTGGGACAAATTGAGATCTAGGCAATTCGCAAATGTATAGGATTGCATAGAGACGACAAAGGTGTATCTTTATATCTTTAATAACTCATTCTTTAGTAAAATAATTATCAGTATTGTTATTTATATATTGAGCGTTATGTTTAAAGTGTGTAAGTCAAGGCATGTCACGATGAGTCAAGTCATAAACAAGTTTCAGCAGCTGATTAAGTCTAGTTAATTATAGTCTAGTCGAGTCAAACAACAGTCAAGCAACTTTTGAAACAGACATGCCGCGATCCCTTAAAAGTGGGTCAAAACATTCATTTCCCAGTGTTAATTAATGACATATCTGACCAAATAACGCCGTGAGGCATAAACTCCTGACAAGCATACGCCCTTAGCTAATGATTGGAGTGCTTTCATAAGGATTAAAGGGGCTGGTGTTAATTTCCTCCGCGATAAGGGTCTAATTCTAGAATTCAACCATGCGTACATGACCTGTAAACTTGTTACGTCATCAAATGTGAAAATAATTTACTTGCCTCCATCCATTTTATCGCGATTTTAAATAGTTAATGATGAGAAAAGCCTGCCCTCCATCCATTTTATCGCGATTTTAAATAGTTAATAATGAGAAAATAATCTCACAAACGCAAATTATTCGATAATCACATACAATTATAAGAATCTCGGGGTTGCAGATTATAAAGTTCAGTGTTTTTTTTATGTGTTTTGTGAATGCAGCCTGCGCCTGTGCCATTGTGAAAAATAGCGGCATTTTTCTAGAAATTGTGAAAATTGTGAAATATTATAACAAAAGAAAAAGAAACTTTTTTCACTTTTATTTTCACAGTTTAATATCCCTTGGTTTTAAGTTTTGTTTTTGGTAAATACAGACTAGTTTTAACACCAGCGTATATTAAGACTAGTATCCTTACTGGTCTGTATTTACCCTTAAAAAAAAAGATATTTTTTCAGATTGTGAATTTTTTGGATATAATTGTGAAAAAAGTATACTTTTTGGCATTGTGAATAGGGCCGAATAACGGCCGCAAATTAGGCATTAAAAAAACACTGAAGTTAGTTTACTTCCGGTTTTGAATTTGCTTCCGTGTTTCAAACTAAAACGATTATGAATAAAGACAGCTATTTTATAACATTTAAATAAACTTATAACCGTTTCCTACTCTTTTTTTTTTCGAAAGCGGTAACGAGCTGATGCAGTAAACAGTTAAGATATTGTAAGACATATGTCAGCGTAAAAAGTTGATGTAAATCCGGATAGTCCTTATTTCAGATGCTTAAAAAACACACGACACTGCGTGTTTTTAAGTGTTTTTTTTTTTAAACGTTATTCACTTGAAAATAACTTAATTATTCTTGCTTTAAAAACTTCACCACATATATGATGATTATGAAGTGTTTACAAGATAAAAATATCTGCAACAGCAAAGGAAACTATGTATAAACAATGTATAAAGTTGAGTTTATCATCTATTACCAAAAAAGAATGTTCATACATGTACTACCTATGGTAGACTGATAGATATATTTAAAACATGTTTTAAATGTGCCGGGTGTATCGCCAAAAGGCGTATTTTACTTCAAAACATGAAAAAAAAATCGACATGCAGGAGGGGAGCCCCATCCCTCACCCACCTCCACCCCCACTCGCGCTAAATGCCACTATCCCATAAAAAATTCTTGGGAAGGCCCTGGTCAAGTCAAGTCAAGACCAAAGTGAAAACGTATCCATATACAATTTACTAAGTATATTGGTAGTTAATGTCAATACAATATTATAGTTTTACACATACGTGTAAAGTTCATGTCAAGCCTAAGTCAATTTCATGTTCAAGTCAAGTATAAGTCAAGTCAAATTTTTGTGAGTCAAATCATAAACAAGTTAAATGTAGCCTAGGATTTGCGGTTGAATCAGTCAAATCAACTTAATCAAGTCTAGTCAATAGTCAAATTAAGTCAAGTAAAGTCAACACTGAGAATTTATACTTTAATAATAATATATTGATCTGAAATTAACTAAATTCAGTAGAATAATCACAAAATTACAAAACAAAACGCTTTTACAAAATGTCAAGAAACGATAAGAGAAGATGAGCGTACTCGACAGACATTTTTGAAAAATATAAATTATTTTATGTAAAGTTTTAAATATTACACGAGGTTGTACATATGCAACCGACATTCTTGTCACATGACAAATAAATCTGACAAGTGACAAATAAATTATCTTACGTAAGCTTTTTTTATGCAAGGCAGTATGCGACCGACATAGATCTACTGAACGAGTGACAAATATATTTTACGTAAGGTTATTTTACACAAGGTTGTATGCTGTGCTGATTGTGCTATGTGACCGACATTCTTGATGAGACAAATTTCCATTATTTTACGAAACGTTATTTCGCATAAGGTTGTATAAGGCCAAACAAAAATATACATGCGTTTCCGATGGCCAGACCGACCCTGAAACTTTTTATGAAGATTTTTATTTTTTATTTGTTCTGAACAATGATTTATCACAATATATCGAGGTAACTGACATCACAGAGCAACTGTCAGCTGTATCATTATCGTTATACTATTAGAAACACATGACATTGTGTTCATGAAATTGTGGTCTTTTTGCATAAATATAGCCAGTTATCATGTAGCTGTATGAGTGAATATTCTGAACAGGATGTTCCACACCTGTATATTGTAAGTTTATATTAACCGTTTTATTTTTATATGTCGCAAAATAGCAAGTTTTTCATCTTCAAAACCCCTGACCTCCAGGGGTAAATGTGTATATTTACGTTTGTGTGTCTGTCTAGGGTCTGTTGCTTATTCTAAGATATCCAGAAATGCAGAAATGACAGTGCTCGACATCTCCATAAAAATGAGTAATGCAGAAATTAATGAGCTCGACATCTCTATGAAAATGGAAGTAATACAGAAATGACAGCGCTCGACATCTCGATGAAAATGGGCGTAATGCAGAAATGACAGCACTCGACAACTTTATGAAAATGAGAGTAAGGCCAAATAAAATTATACCTGTGTTTACTGTAACGTTGTTATAAAAAATAGGGTAGGTAGGTAGGCATTTTATTTTATTTTTTTATGGCGAAGTTACACTTAAGGTGGCCATGAGCTTTGATGAAAGGGAAAATGTGGTATTTTAAAAACTACAATAGATAACAATATGAAATTGTGTATGTTTTATTATTTCCCAAAAGGCCCGACAACAACTGGCTCTTTTCCCAATCCAGGACTAGAAATTAACACTTTTAGTTTACTAGACCAGTAGTTGGGTAAAATTGCTAGACCTTCTCAAAAATTACTAGCCCAATATAATATTCAATAGAAAATACTATTTTAAAGGGGTTGATGCACCATTTTCAATGTTTACTTTAAAGGGCTCTGAAAAACTTGAAAAAAGCTGAAAGAATTATCAAAATGCCATGACAAATAAAAAAAGAGATATGACCTATTGAAAATTTGGAAGGAACATAAATGGAGGCGGCCATATTTGAACGATGAAGTCATCGCGTCTTTTTACCATTTATGGAATATTGATAAACTATATTTTATAGCAAAGAAAATCACTGCAAACTGATTAAAATTAAATATACAGATGCAAAATGAACAAATGGTATGCTTATTTTTCATCTGCAATGTTTTTCTTTGCTTTAAACAACATTTTGCCAATATGCCATATATGGTAGAAAGGCGCGATGACGTCATCGTTCAAATATGGCTGCCTCCATTTATGTTTCTTTGCAAAGTTTCAATAGGTCATATTTTCTTTATCTTTCATGGCATTTTGATAATTCTGTCAGATTTTTTCAAGTTTTTCAGAGCCCTTTAAAATAAACATTGTTTGAAAATGGTGCATCAACCCCTTTAATTCAAGTTTCCGTTTCTTCATACGAGTTTTACATTTATTGAAACTTTGGAAATATCACGTTTTTAAAAGACCGGTTAGGTTAGACAGTGCTGTCACTACATAATCTATCGATTTATAATTTATTTCTTATTTGAATAATTTTTGTTTCTAGCCCATCGGGACTACCCAGACACAGACTTTGCCAGCCCGGCAGTATTTTTGCTAGCCTCGGGCTACAGGACTAGTGCTAATTTCGAGCCCTGCAATCACTTGCAATTATAGCAAAGTGATAAAACAGGTTAATTTATTTTTTGCAAGTCCGGAAGAGGGTCAGTTCCAACAGCAGGACAATGAGCTTATGAGTCAGCCGTGATCGTGTGAACAAAACTTTATTTTCAAAAAAAAAATAAAAAAATGTTTGTTTCTTTTTTAATTTTTTTTTCAATAAAAAAAAGTGGAGTCGGGGGTGTTTTCAGAGGGTCGGTCGGGTTACAGTAAACTCAGGTATAATTTTATTAAGCCTAATACAGAAATGGCAGCGCTGGAAATCTTTATGAAAATGAAAGTTCAGTAATGCAGGAATGACAGAGCTCGACATCTCTAAGAAAATGGGAGTAATGCAGAAATGACAGCGCTCGACATCTCCATGAAACTGAGAGTAATGCAGAAATTACAGCACTCGACATTTTCTATGAAAATAGGAGTAATGCAGAAATTACAGCACTCGACATCTCTATGAAAATAGGAGTAATGCAGAAATGACAGCACTCGACAACTTTATGAAAATGAGAGTAAGGCCAAATAAAATTATACCTGTGTTTACTGTAACGTTGTTAAAAAAAATAGGGTAGGTAGGTAGGCATTATATTTTATTTTTTTATGGCGAAGTTACACTTAAGGTGGCCATGAGCTTTGATGAAAGGGAAAATGTGGTATTTTAAAAACTACAATAGATAACAATATGAAATTGTGTATGTTTTATTGTTTCCCAAAAGGCCCGACAACAACTGGCTCTTTTCCCAATCCAGGACTAGAAATTAACACTTTTAGTTTACTAGACCACCGGACAATCGGTCTAGTAGTTGGGTAAAATTGCTAGACCTTCTCAAAAATTACTAGCCCAATATAATATTCAATAGAAAATACTATTTTAAAGGGGTTGATGCACCATTATCAATGTTTACTTTAAAGGGCTCTGAAAAACTTGAAAAAAGCTGAAAGAATTATCAAAATGCCATGACAAATAAAAGAGATATGACCTATTGAAAATTTGGAAGGAACATAAATGGAGGCGGCCATATTTGAACGATGAAGTCATCGCGTCTTTTTACCATTTATGGAATATTGATAAACTATATTTTATAGCAAAGAAAATCACTGCAAACTGATTAAAATTAAATATACAGATGCAAAATGAACAAATGGTATACTTATTTTTCATCTGCAATGTTTTTCTTTGCTTTAAACAACATTTTGCCAATATGCCATATATGGTAGAAAGGCGCGATGACGTCATCGTTCAAATATGGCTGCCTCCATTTATGTTTCTTTGCAAAGTTTCAATTGGTCATATTTTCTTTATCTTTCATGGCATTTTGATAATTCTGTCAGATTTTTTCAAGTTTTTCAGAGCCCTTCAAAATAAACATTGTTTGAAAATGGTGCATCTACCCCTTTAATTCAAGTTTCCGTTTCTTCATACGAGTTTTACATTTATTGAAACTTTGGAAATATCAGGTTTTTAAAAGACCGGTTAGGTTAGACAGTGCTGTCACTACATAATCTATCGATTTATAATTTATTTCTTATTTGAATAATTTTTGTTTCTAGCCCATCGGGACTACCCAGACACAGACTTTGCTAGCCCGGCAGCATTTTTGCTAGCCTCGGGCTACAGGACTAGGGCTAATTTCGAGCCCTGCAATCACTTGCAATTATAGCAAAGTGATAAAACAGGTTAATTTATTTTTTGCAAGTCCGGAAGAGGGTCAGTTCCAACAGCAGGACAATGAGCTCATGAGTCAGCCGTGATCGTGTGAACAAAACTTTATTTTCAAAAAAAAATAAAAAAAAATGTTTCTTTCTTTTTTAATTTTTTTTTCAATAAAAAAAGGGAAGTCGGGGGTGTTTTCAGAGGGTCGGTCGGGTTACAGTAAACTCAGGTATAATTTTATAAAGCCTAATACAGAAATGGCAGCGCTGGAAATCTTTATGAAAATGAGAGTTCAGTAATGCAGGAATGACAGAGCTCGACATCTCTAAGAAAATGGGAGTAATGCAGAAATGACAGCGCTCGACATCTCCATGAAACTGAGAGTAATGCAGAAATTACAGCACTCGACATCTCTATGAAAATAGGAGTAATGCAGAAATTACAGCACTCGACATCTCTATGAAAATAGGAGTAATGCAGAAATTACAGCGCTCCACATCTCCATGGAATTGAGAGTAATGCAGAAATGACAGCGCTCGACATCTCTATGAAAACAGGAGTAATGCAGAAATTACAGTGCTCGATATCTCCATGAAACTGGGAGTAATGCAGAAATTACAGCACTCGACAACTCTATGAAAATAGGAGTAATGCAGAAATGGCAGCGCTCGACATCTCTATGAAAATTAGAGTAATGCAGGAATGACGGAGCTCGACATCTCTAAGAAAATGGGAGTAATGCAGAAATGACAGCGCTCGACATCTCCATGAAATTGAGAGTAATGCAGAAATGACAGTGCTCGACATTTCCATGAAAATGGGAGTAATGAAAGTGTTCGACATCTGCATGAAAATGAGAGTAATGCAGAAATGACAGCGCTCGACATCTCCATAAAAATGGGAGTAATGTGGAAAAAGACAACATTTGACATTTCCATGTAAATTAGAGTAATATTTGAATGAAAGTTAGGAGTTTTTGACATTTCCATGAAAATGAGCATAAACTTGCATTTTACACATGTCTGGATGTAATTTATTATTGTATGGCTTTGTCAACTTTGTAAGTTACGGATTAGGATAAATTTGTATTCAAGAATTTTAATTTACAATATGAATTCAGCATAATAATTATTATTTTTTTAAACGGCGCACCATTGTTCTATTTTATAATTTCAGTCCTTTATTTATTTTGAAAAAGTTTGCCGCGATGTATTGGCGAACATTGCCGCAACTTTGCAGCAAACGTCAGCACAAGCATCGCCAGATAGCTAGAACATTGCAGAGAAACATTTTATGCAAATGTAATTTGCTGCAAAGTTGCCGCACACTTCTACTAGATGTAAATGAGTTCTGCGGCAAAGTTGTAGCAAACATTGCCAAAACATCACCAGAAGATTACAGCTAAAAGTGTTATGCAAATGAAATTTATTGCAAAGTTGCGGTACACTTTTACCATGCAAATGAGGTCAGCGGCAAAGTTGCGCTGAACATCGCCAGAAGCTCATTTGCATATGTGTTCGCTGCAACTTTGCCGCAGACCTCATTTGCATGGTAAAAGTGTACCGCAACTTAGCCCCCTTTTCTTCTTTTGTTTGCAGCTTTTCACAGCCGGATAAAATATCAAAATCATAAAAAGGGCTGGTAAGGTCAGAGAAGGCTCGGATTATCAACGTATGAGCTCCATTTTATTACTTTTATGAGGGCTGTGCAAAATAGAACAGGTGGGGAAAATATTGTACCCCAACCAGGACTTTATCTGAGGGTCTCTAGCTTGCAGGGTCAGCCCCACCTGTAGCGCTTTTCACCTGAGCGTAGGACCATCAACCGATTTACAATTTTAAATGTAAAATACTGCAGTTGTTAACATTTTGGAAGATGATCGCGGTCTAATCACATTTAGGAACTAGGTGGCTAGCTGGGGTGGGGTGATCTGAAGAAACGCTCTACCGGGAGAAACAAACTACATGGGGGAGGGGTTTGCGGGGTGTTGTAAGTTATAGCACAGGAATTCGATATTGTAAGTTGTGTAGGAATAAAATGATGAACAAATGTGTACCCCACTTATCGTTTTATTATAGATCTACCCTAAATACGTGTTGTCGTGATTTTTATTCATACGCAACATATAATTTCGAATTCCTGTGGTTATAGGGTACTGTACGGATATATCTGCTGGAACTCTCTAAGAGGGATGAAGGGAACATACTATTTGGCTTACCTTGGTTAAGTTCGTGATCAATGTCGAAGTCCGCTTGAATTTCACCAAAATTATCTTGCAACCCGGTCGTGGAATTTCGACCACTGCAGAAAATGAATTCTCGCTCCATCCTGGCGAATCTCTGTCACACGCGCTCTCTCCCAGGCCCAGCGCGCCGTCAATGGCTTAAACAATTTGATCTATTGAGAACGTTCCGGCTAATTAATTAATTAATTTAGCTATACGCGAAGGAGTCTGGACTGAAAATAATAAAATGAATACTTTCTGTATAAATACGCGTTGCCGAATCTCGGTTATTATTTGTAGTTAATAAAATATTTACATATTTTCTTTTTAATATCAATAAAAGATAAGTTTAGAATACGTCTTTAACAAATATTATATTTAATTATAAGTACAATATCGAATAACTATGATTAGTGAAGATCTATTTCTTGTGTGTATGTTGTACGGCTTTGAATATGTTATGACATCACAAAGTAGGCGGAGCTTACAAATTCGCACCGATGCTGCGTTCGTACCGACTGATATTTTATCGATTAAACACACATTTTAAGTATAAAAAAAAGAAACGTTTCATTATAGATTTGATAACAATTATATTACGATAAAAACACAAAATGAAGCAATTTGAGCTAGATTTGACCGACTATAGTGATGACCCCAGGGTACCCCGTTTCGCCATATAGGCAAAGATGCGACCTTGGGGTCATAAAGGTAAGACCGTGTCCACGTAATGACTTACGGGTGACTTTAATGCCCACCATCAGGCATTGGGATCTGATCAATCAAAAAAAAAAGGTAACGATGTATTAACATGGATTGATGATAACAACTTTTTTCTTTTAAATGATGGATCGCCTACGCGTTTATGTAAAAGTACGGGCAGCCTTACCAACATCGACCTTTCCTTTTGTTCAATTCCACTGTCTTTAACAACCCATTGGTCCGTGCTAAATGACAACTGGGGTTCAGACCATTTTCCCATCTTTATTGCTATCCAGTTGTCATCTGAAAAAATCTCTCATGAATACTATAATCAAGATAAATGTAACTACAATAAAGCTGATTGGGACCTATTTAATATCTTATGTCAAAAACTTAAACCAGAAGATCTTGTCTCTGAAGACATTACTTCTTTTAATAATAACATAACTGATGCAATATTAAATATAGTCCATCAAAGTGTCCCAATGTACAACAATATGCCCAGGAAAAAACATGTCCCATGGTGAAATTCTGCATGCAAAGAAGCAGTTAATAAACGGAAGTATATGCTCAATAGACTAAAAAAAGATCCATCCGAAGGTAATTTAAAAAAGATTAAGAAAGCAGAACAAGAATCAAAAACAATTATAGCTCAAGCAAAGAAAAACAATTTATATCTACTTGTTCCATGAAACAAAATAATACCAAAGCATTTTGGGATAAAATTAATAGAATTAGAGGTAAATCATTTTCTGCCATCCCTTTACTAAAGACAAACTTACAATATGCCACCACTAATAAAGATAAAGCCAATTTATTTGCGAAACAATTTTTCCCAAGTCTCTAGTAAAACAAATCTCAATCAAACTACTAATGAATACCAAAGTAACTTTGAAGATAATTTCACTGCTAAAATAAATGAAGCAGATGATGATGAATTCAACCATTTACTCAATATACCTTTTTCTTTATTCGAATTGAAAGAAGCAATAAACACCAGAAAGAACTCCGCCGTGGGACCTGATAAAATATCATACGTTTTATTCAAACACATGCCTGACTCCACTCTTCATATTTGGCTTTCCCTTTATAACAATATTTGGTCCTCCAAATATTATCCCTTTTCATGGCGACTGGCCTGCGTTATCCCAATATTTAAACCTAATAAAGATATCAATGACCCCAAATCTTATCGCCCTATAAGTCTTACTTCCCATCCTAGTAAAGTAATGGAATTCATGGTCAAAACCCGCCTTGAACACTTCCTAGAATCAAAGAATTTAATTAATAAATATCAGTCTTGGTTTTAAAAGGGTCGAAGCACTAAAGATCAATTGGCCGGACCCCAACACGATATTATTTTTGCCAAAAACATCGGCCATTCTGTATTAGCTATCTTTCTCGATGTACAGGCAGCTTATGATCTTGCCTGGAACATCGGCATCCTTTCTAAATTATATGACCTCGGAAAAAGAGGAAATTGCTTTTATTTTATCAAGGCTTTCCTTCAGGATAGGAAGATTGTAGTCAAAGTTGGCGACTCGTTTTCAAATGAGGAAACGCTCGAGAGTGGAACGCCCCAAGGTTCTTTTATCTCCCCCCTTCTTTTTATGTGTTAATTAATGATCTCCCTGATATTTTAAAAGATTCTGGCATGGAAATTAGCCAGTTTGCTGACGACAGCAGTAGATGGATTACTGGGAATAACTATCTTCAGAAAAAAGCTAGAAAAAAGGGAAATTTAATTTGGGAATGGGCAAATAAATGGGGATTTAAGCTATCGCCAAACAAAACTGTTGGCATTATATTTGGTAATTCCTCTTGTGATACCGTAGATCTATATCTAGGGGATACCAAAATTGTATTTTGTAAAACTGTTACCTTTTTAGGCCTCATTTGGGATCATCGTTTAAATTTCTCTGCTCATATTTATAATCGTATAGCCAAATGTGAAAAATACCTTAATTTATTACGTATGCTGCAAGGAACAGATTTTGGTTCCGATAGAAAAACACTAATTGTCTTATATTAAACCCTCATTAGATCTAGAATTGATGATGGATCCCATGTGTATTCATGTGCTGCTCCGTCTCTACTTCATAAACTGGATATATTCAAAATAAGGCATTGAGGATAGCACTAAGGGCGCTAAATAGCACCCATAAACATTTATAAGAACATGAGGCGGGAGTATTACCACAACATTTACATAGAGAGGAGCAGTTGCTGCGGTTCTGGGCCAGGACCCAAACAAAAAGATCACAAAATCCTGTAAATGGTATTATTATAAATACATACTATAAAAATAAATTTCGTAATAAGCCTAAACCTTTCGGTACAAAAACACGAAACTTGACAGAGGAATATAAATTAAATAAGATCACCATAGCAGATTTTAATACTAGAGACATGCCACCATGGACTCTAGCTTTACCAAACTTCTCTTTCAACTATTATTAACAAACAGGACAATTAATCCATTAAAAAACAAGCTTTTATAGAACATATTGATAACAAGTATAACTATCATGTAAACATTTTTACGGATGGGTCAAAGGAATTTATGCAATAATTAAGTCCATTAAATAGATTTTCAAAAATAAACCTATTAAATCAGTTATTATCTCCGATTCCCTTTCCAGCCTTATCGCCATTAAAGATAGAAAAAGCAAATCTAGACCGGACCTAATTTCGGACATATTAGCATTATTTAATGACTGTAACATACTGGGTTTATCCATTAATTTAGAATGGTGCCCAGCCCATGTAAATATTTCCGGCAATGAAAAGACCGACCTAGCTTGTAAAGCTTTATTGGACCATCATTTTATTGATAAACAGGTAGCATTTGGACCCTCAGAAGTTTATTCTTGTATCCGTAAAAAAATTAATGTTAAACTTAATCATTACCTAACTAATCAGATAAATAAATTCCACACTTTTACTAGACTTAGCCATAACTTTAGAAATCATGACCTGTTTTCGGGCAATAAAATACTTACCAACAAATATAAAAATATCGGACAGGGAAAGAAGCATTCAAGGACGACAGTCAACCACAAAACACAGAAACAAACACGCAAACAGACAAACGAGAAGGCAAAAGTAATAAAAAATGCAAACGACATCACAAACACAAAAGGGTTGACAATAGGGCTACCGCCTTGGAACGGTCAGTAGCAACAAAGGCCACTGGGGGTTTAAACCGGTTCTAGGGTGCACCAAACCTCACACTTACCCTACTGTCATCCCATTAAAACAGGACAGTGTAAATAAAGAAATCCCCGCCATGATCTAATCTCTAACCAACAAGGCAGCATCAATAGGCAATATAAGTAAAACACAAATATGCTCGTGTAAATATAATACAAAAAAACAATAGCCTAGAAAGCCACAATGAAGGTATACAATGACTTGGCAGAAGCCAGAGCAACAAGAGAATAAACCATTAAGGGCACGACAGGAAAGATCATAGACAAACATCAAACGCTACCGTCCCAATGGGCTTTAGGTAGGCGTCATCATAGGGTCCACAGCCTGTCCGGTCATCGTACAATTAAAGAGGAAAGCATAGTGGCGAACTGTAAAAGGGTCCACCACCAAGCATGCAGTACGTTGCAAAATGATAGGGTCATAACCTCTTTTGATAAACTTTTTAACAAGTTTAACAAAGATAGTATGAAAGTGATCATGGCCAAGAATCTTACGAAGTTTAAAACTATAACCAGACTTAGAATGGGATATAACTTATTACCTGCGAGTCTAGGAAGCCACATCATTAAGGCTCTTTCCAAAAACTGTCCTTCCTGCTCGGTCCCATATACCACTGAACACTTTCTTCATGAATACAGTCAGCTCGACACAAAACGAGACGAATTAAAATCTAAACTCCAGCAAATTTCAATCCTTCTAAACCCTTATAATTTGCTCGATCCCGAAAAAAGACACAAACTATTGGTTTTCAGCGCTCTTGGTGACTATATTAAAGCCACCCACTTCGAAAAGAAAATCTAAATCTTTTATTATCTCAGTTCCCCCATCTTTTAACAATATCCTACAGCATAACCCCCATTGTTTAAAAGTAATAAACTACTTATGACATTACTGAACAATTCCATATTTACCATATCTCCCAATATCCATATAATACCCAATATTTAGTGAGTAAATCGGTCTTAATACTTTTGAGGGAGACATGGGATGCGCTTGTAATTTTAGGCATACTAGGTGTCCCTCAATTGCTATAAAATACCTTCCTCAATAGGTGATATACCTCCTTCATGTGCATATAAGGTAATAAGATCACTCCACTTATGTTACTGTGAAAAACATTTCAATAATTGATATAGGTATGACATGGGACTGATCCGGTGGACGCGTTGGGGCGATTTTTGAGTCTGATGACAACGCAGGCACAACGGTCCAGGATCAATCACATACTCTCATATATATAATGTAATAAAACTGCACTGTTTGACGACCCAGTGGATCATCTTGTACGTTTTGACTGCTGGGCTCGAAAACACTGACATATTGAACATATCCCATATTTACCATATCTTCCAATATCCATATAATACTCAATATTTAGTGAGTAAATCGGTCTGAATACTTTTGAGGGAGACATGGGATGCGCTTGTAATTTTAGGCATCCTGGGTATCCCTCAATTGCTATAAGGACCTTCCTCAATAGGTAATAAGATCACTCCACTTATATTACTGTGGAAAAAAACAATTCAGTAATTGATATAGGTATAACATTGGACTGATTCGGTGGACGCGTTGGGGCGATTATTGAGTCTGATGACAACGCAGGCACAACGGTCCAGGATCAATCAAATACTCTCATATACGTAATGTAATAAAACTGCACTGTTTGACGGCCCAGTGGATCAGCTTGTAAGTTTTATCTGCTGGGCTCGAAAACATTGACCTTATTGAGTATATTCCATATCTACCACATCTCCCAAGTTCCATATAACACCCAATATTTAGTGAGTAAATCTGTCTGAATTGTTTGTCATTTAGTTAGACGGTCGTTGAACTAGCGTTCTATCTGGTAATCAATACGGAGTTTTCTAAATTATATTGCATGTATACGCGTATAGTCATACTCCAGTGGTTGACATCATTTAATGCCATGTATTGAGCCATGAATAAGTGATTGTATAATTTAAATCTTCTTCATGTACCTCTGCGACCATTCCTCATTCAAAACACAACCTATTTTCCTCTCACCCATATGTTTATAGCTGAAAATGAAGATTCCGACTCCAGGGATTGACATCAATTCATGTCATGTATTGAGACAGGAATTAGTCCTGTTATCATTTAAATCTTCTTCATTTAAATCTGCGACCATTCCTCATACAAAACACAACCTTTTTTCCTCAATCACATGGTTTAAGCTGAACATCAAGATTCCGACTCCAGGGTTTCACATCATTTAATGTCATGTATTGAGTCAGGATAAGTCACAGAATAATTTAGATATTCTTCATTTCCCTCTGCGACCATTACTCATAAAAAACACAACCTATTTTTCTCATACACATTTGGTTTAAGCTAGAAATCAAGATTCCGACACCAGGTGTTTACATCACTTAATGTCATGTATTGAACCAGGAATAAGTCAGGTTATCATTTAAATCTTCTTCATGTCGTCTGCGACTATTCCTCATACAATACACAATCTATTTCCCTCATACACTTTCGGTTTATGCTGAAAATCAAGATTCCGACTCCATTGGTTGACATCATTTAATGTCATGTATTGAGCCAGGAATAAGTCATGGCATAATTTAAATCTTCTTCGTGTACCTCTGAGACCATTCCTCATAAAAAAGACAACATATTTTGCTCTCACCCATATGGTTATAATTGAAAATCAAGATTTCGACTCCAGGGATTGACATTAATGATGTCAACCCCTGGAGTCTGAATCTTCATTTTCATCTATAATGATATGGATGAGAGGAAAATAAGTTGTGTTTTGTATGACAAATGGTCGCAGACGTACATGCAGAAGATCTAAATTATTCTGTGACCTATTCTTGGCTCAATACATGACATTAAAATGAAGTAGATTTAAATTATTCTGTGACCTATGCTTGGCTCAATACATGACATTAAATGATGTCCGCCCCTGGAATCTGAATCTTCATTTTCAACTATAACCATATGCGTGGGAGGAAAACTTGCTGAGTTTTTTATGAGGAATGGTTGCAGACGTCCATGAAGAATATTTAAATTATACCATGACTTAATCCTGGCTCAATACATGACAATATATGATGTCAACCCATGGAGTCGGAATCTTGATTTTCAAATATAACCATATGAGTGAGAGGAAAACAGGCTGAGTTTTGTATGAGGAATGGTCGCAGAAATACATGAAGAAAATGTTAATTATTCTGTGACTTATTCCACGCTCAATACATGACATTAAATGATGTCAACCCCTGGAGTCTGAATCTTCATTTTCATCTATAATCACATGGGTGAGAGGAAAATAGGTTGTGTTTTGTATGAGGATGACAATTTTACATGAAGACAATTTTAATTATTCTATGACTTATTCCACGCTCAATACATGACATTAAATGATGTCAACCCCTGGAGTCTGAATCTTCATTTTCATCTATAATCATATGGGTGAGTAGAAAATAGGTTGTGTTTTGTATGAGAAATGGTCGCAGACGTATATGAAGAAGATTTAAATTATTCTGTGACCTATTCTTGGTTCAATACATGACATTAAAGGATGTCAACCACTGAAGTCGGAATCTTGATTTTCAACTATAAACATTTGGGTGAGAGGAAAATAGGTTGTGTTTTGTGTATGAGGAATGATCGCAGACGTACACGAAGAAGATTTAAATCATTCTGTGACCTATTCTTGGCTCATACATGACATTAAATGATGTCAACCCATGGAGTCGGAATCTTGATTTTCAGCTTAAACCATATGGGTGGCAGGAAAATCGAATGAGTTTTGTATGAGAAATGGTCGCAGACGTACATGAAGAAGATTTAAATTATTCTGTGACGTATTCTTGGCTCAATACATGACATTAAATGATGTCAACCACTGAAGTCGGAATCTTGATTTTCAACTATAAACATATGGGTGAGAAGAAAATATGTTGTGTTTTGTATGAGGGATGGTCACAGACGTACATGAAGAAGATTTAAATTATTCTGTGACCTATTCTTGGATCAATACATGACATTAAAGGATGTCAACCACTGAAGTCGGAATCTTGATTTTCAACTGTAAACATATGGGTGAGAACAAAATAGGTTGTGTTTTTTATGAGGAATGGTCACAGACGTACATGAAGAAGATCTAAATTATTCTGTGACCTATTATTGGCTAAATACTTGACATTAAATGATGTCAACCACTGGAGTCTGAATCTTCATTTGCAGCTTAAACCATATGAGTGGCAGGAAAATTGAATGATTTTTATATGAGAAATGGTCGCAGACGTACATGAAGAAGATTTAAATTATTATGTGACCTATTCTTGGCTCAATACATGACATTAAATGACGTCAACCACTGAAGTCGGAATCTTGATTTTCAACTGTAAACATATGGGTGAGAACAAAATAGTTATTTTTTTTTATGAGGAATGGTCACAGACGTACATGAAGAAGATCTAAATTATTCTGTGACCTATTCTTGGCTCAATACATGACATTAAATGATGTCAACCCCTGGAGTCTGAATCTTCATTTTCATCTATAATCATATGGGTGAGAGGAAAATAGGTTGTGCTTTGTATGAGAAATGGTGGCAGACGTACATGAAGAAGATTTAAATTATTCTGTGACCTATTCTTGGCTCAATACATGACATTAAATGTCGGAGTCGGAGATTTGTCAGTTAACAATAAACTCCATTCAATTAAACCGTTACTCGGAGAATGGCGTTCTTCTAGTAGACCCATTCGTCGAGAGGAAGTTGTCCTAGCCCGGTGCAGGATAGGGCATACACGTTATATTTATTCATATTTATTACAAGGTGAGCAATTACCAGAATGTATACCCTGCTTTGCACCGTTAACGGTCAAACACATGTTGCTGGAATGTGTAGACTTTGATCCTATGCGTCAAAGGTACTACAATGTTAATACTATGACCGAGTTATTTAATACTATAGATTTTAGTCTAGTTTTAGATTTCCTGAAGGATGTCAGACTATATAAATCATTATAATATGTTCTTGTATATATTTACTTCTTTATATACCCGTTTTCGGGCATTTGTTGATTTATAGTTTATATTACTACCATATCATCCCTTACTTGTAAATAGTTTTATCTTTATATATTTACATTAATGTCCTTCATTTCTTCATCATTCATCAGTTTTTGCGCACAATATGACCTATTTATGTGTCGACGTGCCGTAAAACACCATACATTCATTCATTCATTCAATGTGCTCAGCCTCTTGGTATTGCTCTCCCAGCACACAAGACCGATGGCTTAACATCCGCTCGAAAGGATGGCATGAAACTTTTCCGGCATTGTATAATTTATGTTAAGCCTTGAAGGCCACTTCACTAAAAATTATAATGTAACATTCAACTATTCAATCCAACGATTAAATATAGCTCCACACGTGTTTGTACTAATGCCAAACCGATCTGAAAGATCTTCAAGGAGAACCGTATTAAAACCATAAAGAATTCTTCAATGACTCGGATCATTGTAGGTCGTCCTTTATCATTCGGTTTCGAAATTCCATCTTCTAACTCGGAAAATAATGCTTTGAAAGATCCAGAGTCCGGAATTCCAGTGTAAAACAAAACCTTTGAGTCGTTTGTCGATACATCATCAAATGTGAGAGCTGATCTAGACACTTGTATTCCAATATTAGCACTGCTTTTAATAGGGGTTTCTGTGGAGAACGTTCTAGTTGGTGTAATTAGAGATTCCTCTGTCTGGGTAGAAGTTGATACCATCTCTGGCTGTACTTGTGCTGATTGGTGACGTATTTTTGAAGCAACTGGAACATTTATCCCATAACTGTGAAACTGAAAAACATGAATTACATTGTCAGTTTAATTTCAGTAAATTATTTTATTTTTCAACAAAAAAAATGTAAGTTTCTCGCCTTGTTCTCAAACAAACAAAAGTGTCGTTTAAAAAGGATATGTTCAACATATATTCATTTCAAAGAATTTCAAGAAAACATCTGAACATATCACTTATCCCTTTACAAAATATAAATTAAAATGATTTTGTGGATTTTCATATGGAAGCCATGCCAAATGTGTAATTTTATTATTTTTATTCTGATATGTTTATGGATACATGTTTTATTAAATTAAAGGCGGTACATCATGATTTGTATATTTTTAGAATTGCTCAAATACATTATTTCTGTATTAAACTGATAAAACTAAAACTAAATGAGCCATAAACCACCAGAAGAAATTACACTGAACATAAAAATAAAAGAAACAAAGAGGGTATTTCCTAAGGATGATTTCGCGCAAGGGTTAGCTATTTTAAACTTGGTGGTAAACAAAGTCGCATTGTATTGTACCGGGAGTGTCACTGTAGATAATGTTGATGTGTTCCGCGTGACAGGTATATTTATAACTTACGGATTCCTCTATGGCCTGGTAAGACTTATTGTAATGTATAATTATTAATAATTGTGCTGTATCATGGACAAAATGAAGACAATTTAACAATTCCTACATTCAATGATATATGTCGAGCATCGAGTCATTGCAATCCATTGGTATGCCATCTGCCTCACCACTAACGCTAGACTCGGGAGATTCCTCAATGTCTACTTCCGCGGTCTTGTTCAAGGCATCATCAGTACTGAAGTAGCTTCAACATTGTCATCCACATTCTGTAAACATAGAGTCAGACACACAGATTAACTAATTAATATTATATTTAAAAATATTTTTATTTTAAAGTTTAGCACACATATTTAACAGGGTGGAGTATAGCATTGTCCCGTGATTTACATGTAGCTCAGTCAGTAGAGCAACGGAATGGTAGTTTGATAGTCCCAGGTTCGAGCTCCAGTCCCGCTGTACATTTCCTAGCACTTGGGACATAATTTAACTCCAATTGCATTAACTGCATTCGAATATAAACGTACAAATATAATTATAATTAGTTTTCAACTATCATTTACCAATGGCTTGGGTGGTTCTGTTTGATACATTTCAGCAGCATTTTCCCATCTAATGCTGGTTTCCTCCATAATGTTTGTAAATATATGTATTGGTTAAAATAAGTAGGAATTATATACCCTATACAGAACTATTTTGCGAGTTTTATTCTCAGTTTAAGCAGACAAGTGTTATGACTTACGGAGATTTTGTAAACCTTTTCAAAGCCACCTGGTCTTGAGAACATGCTAGGGAGTGGGTGTTTTTTGGTAGGTCCCGATTTTCCTACGAAATGGTGGGAACAAAGCCTCGTCTGATCGGCGTTTACGAATACAAAGTTGGGCCTCGCATTCTTCAAACGTTGTATCCAGACCTTTCTCACTAAACTATTGGCTGGAAAATGATGCATGGACACTTTTTCCCCGTCAATAATCTTTTGTCCATGATTTTTACATACACAACAGTATCTTTGGCTTGACGGCATCGTTTATAACAATAAATCTATGAACACGAAATATCGATGTAAATTCTTGTCATTTCCGTTGTAACTCCTTGAGCTAAAGAGCGAAAAATCAGGGGCAGATAACAACACTTTTCGGAATCCGCTTTAGGTTACATTGCACCATTGATTTTCCTTCTTTGTTTTATATAGGACGAATGTATATCAAGAGATAAAAAATGTGCATTTTTCTCCGTAGAAAATTTTAAAACACATATCAATCAAACGATCGAGCGTCCGCCAATATAAAAATGCAATAAAAACAGTGGGTCATGTATCATGTAAGAACAAGCAAATCTGTTGAATGACGTCACGTTCTATTTTGACACGTCACAGATAGATTTACCCCATTTCTACTTTCGCTTTACTGTCTATGTCAATTATAATTAAATGTCTCAAACAAACACTTATCAATGTTCACAATACATCATTTGGCTGAATTATAGGTAATAATAACAAAAATCAATCAAAAGTATGCATTTTGTATCACTAGTAAGGCAGGGAAACGTTTTTTATTAGGCAATATTTGACTATACACCACGGAAGCACAAACGCAATGGTGCAATGTAACCTTAAAGAGAACCACATAAAGTTCATAATTTTTAAATGTAAAGTTTTCATATTCTCAGCTATATATCACGCTCAAAAATGCATAATTTGTGCAAATCGAACAAGTATTGACCGAGATATGGACATTTGAATATGCATAGAAAAAGTTGAAATTTACCAAATTCAAAGGCTTTTTTCTTTACTTTTACACTATTTGAATTGTCATATGAAATAACATTTCTTGGCAATATACTTGACAAATGTGACAAATTATCAAACTAATTCAATAAACATCAATAAAACACGCATTTTAGTAACCAGCAGGACTTTGCATATGTACAATATTCAGATTTGCACACCAAAACGTGTTTTCTTAGTAAAATTCCATCAATGTGTGGCATATTATCTATTTTTAGTTGAATATACACGCTCAAACATGCCACAAATTCCACTAAAATCAAAATTGATAATAGCCATACGCTACAAAGTCAGTGTTTTTATGTATATTAATACTATTTTACAAGTTAAACCCTTCTAAAACTGTTCACAATATCCTATTTTTGGGGGGTAGGGGAAAGATTTAGTGGTGGCAAACCTACCAAACTTTTTTTTTTGAAGATAAAGTTTTGAAAACATGTTCCACAAACAGCAGCCTACATTTCCATACCAAAGAATTAAACTTCAATTAAAGAAGTAGCCCAGGCACGCCATTTGAAGACCCACAAAAAGCTGAAACTCGAAATTACGGCTGTTAGACACGAAAACTGACTAAATATACTCAAAACCGACATAAAAGCACATGCAGTGTCTGTTTCAGAGCTCTGCTTACTAGTTTTCATCTGAAATTCGACTTTAAGTACGAATCCAAGAGAGATCGATTTATCCCATTTAGCTCTCTTTAGATTACATTGTACCATTGATTTTCCTTCTTTGTTTTATATAGGATGAATGTATATCAAGAGATAAAAATGCGCATTTTTCTCCGTAGAAAATTTTAAAACACATATCAATCAAACGATCGAGCGTCCGCCAATATAAAAATGCAATAAAAACAGGGGGTCATGTATCATGTAAGAACAAGGCAATCTGTTGAATGACGTCACGTTCTATTTTGACACGTCACAGATAGATTTACCCCATTTCTACTTTCGCTTTACTGTCTATGTCAATTATAATTAAATATTTCAAACAAACACTAATCAATGTTCACAATACATCATTTGGCTGAATTATAGGTAATAATAACAAAAAGCAATCAAAATGCATTTTGTATCACTAGTAAGGCAGGGAAACGTTTTTTATTAGGCACTATTTGACTATACACCACGGAAGCACAAACGCAATGGTGCAATGTAACCTATAGCGCGTATCTTCAACTAGAGCGGTCTTTAAGCAGTCCTAAAGAGCTGTCTTCAAGTGCTGTTTTTGCTGATGACGTTGATACAGCTACTCTTGTTGTTGTAGCTGACGCAGCTTATACAAGTATTGTTGTTGTTGTTTTTACTGACGGGGCTTATACAGCTTCAGTTGTTGTTTTTGTTGTTGTTGTGTAGCTTATACAGCTACTAGTGTTGTTGTTGCTTGTGCAGTTCATACAGCTACTGTTATTGTTGTTGATGACGAATCTTATACAGCTACTGGTGTTGTTGTTGATGACGCAGCTTATACAGTAACTGGTGGTTTTGCTGCTAATACAATTATTTGTGTTCTTGCTGTTATTTGCAGAACATCATACAGCTTATGTTGTTGTTGTTGTTTTTGTTGCTGCTGCAACTCTGCTGCTGTTGCTGCTGCTGCTTATTATGATGCTTGTGTTTTTTCTTCTGCTACTTTAACAAATGCGGATTCAAAGAGAGCAATGCATTATCATGCACTGTTTCGAAATCAGATGCAATCACCTTTGACCAAGATCACAGTAATCATAACAAAGTATATGGCGATTTTAAAACACGCCACTCACTCAAAGCTGACGATAATCAGCACAAATTAAACATTATCACCTGCCACTAAATCAACATTTTTAAGGGTGGGGTGGGAAGGGGGAGGTCGTGTAGTTTGTGCTTAGAAAAAAACGTTATTTCCGTGTTTGCAGGAAATATCATTTATTTCTATTTTAAATATTTTGAAAGACATTTTTTACCACAAGAGACAACATCCGGCTTTAGGTTAAATATGCTGAACAAACACACAACTATAACCTGAACTTTTTAAATAGAAAAAATAATCTCGACTTAGTTTTCTTAATCCCCCATCACAAACCATTAGTGGAAACACCGAGATTAAAAGTACTGGTGTTAGTGATTGTATTCAAATTTTAGTACTAGTTTTTGCTGAAAATGTGAGTTTACATAAAGTTGAATTTAAACCACTCAATGTAGTT
The DNA here is from genome assembly GCA_037043455.1 of Cyrtodaria siliqua. Lineage (NCBI taxonomy): Eukaryota > Metazoa > Mollusca > Bivalvia > Adapedonta > Hiatellidae > Cyrtodaria > Cyrtodaria siliqua. Next base: position 62,898 of record JAWPHD010007697.1, read on the forward strand.
TCCTAAATATATAGCGCCAACAAATACTTCATGTACACAAATCGATAGATTACTGGGTACCAATTGATCTGTTCTAAAGAAGAATCAAAAACTATGAAGAACATAGTCATTTAAGGATACTTCCCTACGACGTATTCCCTATGAATAGATTTTGTTAAGATGGTCAATAATTATTACTGCCTATCATAAACATGTTTAACCATTTAAAATAGTACGCCGTTGACTGCTTCCTTTTTTTTTTGTTATAGATATTTTAAGTTTAGAATATGATTTCCATTTTGTTTTTGTCGCAAAATGCTTTAAATACTATTTCAGTACAACTCAATTCATGCAAAACCCAAAACGATTTATTCAGACGCAATGCATTTGATCTTATTCTATGTAACTATAATGAAACAAAAATAAAACTTGCTTGCATGAAATTTGCGATTCATTACATGCGTTCAAAAACGCATATCGTTTCCGTAAACATGTGGTGGAAAATTGTATCGTAAGAACTCGGTACCAATTTGCATTAGTGTAATATCAAAAATGTAGAATTATGTTATGCAACTCCCATGATTTAAGTCATTTGATACAACATATATACGAGGTAACCTAAGTCAAAATAGAAAGATTCAGTTACACTTTTCATGTGATACGTTTGCGGGCGATGTTTTTAAATGCTTACGGTATTAGCCTAGTGGAGGGTAATAAATACTAACAACAATGAACGATGGACGGAAAACGATTGAACCAAACCACAGTTTAGGATCATATATTGGCAGAACATTATAATGTCTCGTAACATATTGATCAAATGTTCGACTTTGAAAAAGACTATATGATATATTAAGCCCACAACTAGATAAGATCTTTATTGCTGTGGTTGATTTTTTTGTTGCTAATTTTGAACGTGTTATTGATATTGCTTTTTATTGCTGATGTAGCTTTATACAGATGCTGTTATTATTGATGTTTTTGCTGTTTATACAGCAATTGGTGTTGGTTGTGCTGGTGCAGCTTGTGAATATATACTGTTGTTGTTTGATACTGCTTCAGTCGAATACAGATACTGTTTTAGCTCTGTTTGCTGATGGCGTTTATACAGCTACTGTTGTTGTTGTTGTTGTAGCTAATGCACCTTATACAGTTATTGTTGCTGTTGATTTTGCTGTTCCTGGTGCAGCTTATACAGCTACTAGTGTAGTTGTTGCTTGTGCAGCTCATACAGCTACTTTTATTGTGGTTGCTGACGCAGCTCATACAGCTACTGTTATTTTTCTGGTGACGCAGCTTATACAGCTACTGGTGTTGTTGTTGATGACGCAGCTTATGCAGTAACTGTTGTATTTGCTGCTAATACAACTACTTGTGTTCTTGTTGTTATTATTCCTTTGCAGAACCTTATAAAGCTAATGTTGCTGCTGCTGCTGCTGCTGTTGCTGCTGCTGCTGCTTATTCTGATGCTTGTTTTTTTCTACTGATACTTTAACAACTACGGTTGTTTTAAATAGCTCTGTGTTGAATGTTATTCATTCGATCGTTGAAGATCGCTGAGCCCGATACGTATATGTTGATATCGGTGGTACATTTTCAAATGTTTATGTTTTCTTACTTAAATTTCGATTTGGTGGTTCCACTACTCCGGCAGATAAGGGCTCTGTGTATTGTGTAACCACCCATGGGATATGTTGTCTGCTTTTCAATTTAGTCTGTTACTTGTGATGCGCAGGCTTCATAACCGCTGCTCCCAACTAAATTCCGTTTTGTTTAGTTTGCTCTTTGGGGCATATCATTTTGTTAGATACTGGGACCATACGCCGCTGGACATGGAATAATGACAGTTAAATAGCATGTCCATCGCCATATGCATGCCATCTTCGGGATGGTTAAAATTTTGTATTATTGATTTTAAGAATATTGAGTTCTGCTCAACCCGGGGCTAGGGGCCGTGAACGGTTGCAAGCATATTTCCCTACCGTTCATGAACAGTCTCAATCAGACCGAGACTGCAATATTTCGTATTTATCGTGTTCGTCTGTTTCCAAAGATCCACTCTCATACTCTTTTTTATTGTCTGAAATAAATAAAAGTAGTTTTAGAATAGAAACAAATATTTAAAAAAAAAAAAAAAATCGCGTGAACTATGTGAACAATGAATGTGAAACGATTGTTTTAATAAAAAAATATATCTAATTTAAACTGTCGACCTTCAAGACGTTATACAATTCATAGATCCATCCACAACATACACATTCGTATCCAGGTTGCTCGAAGACCAAACGTTTAGAAATGTGTTAAGTGTCTTTAATGATTAGCGCCTTATAAAGCCCTCTTTAGCCGCTAGTTAAGATCTTTCGCAAGAATCGAAGCTAACGACAGGTATGTCTTTCAGTGCTGGCCCTCCTGCTTTCATCAAGTTCTGTCTTTGTGAGTGGTCTGCATGAGCGTTGTTGCAACTTTAAAAGTAATACAATCGATTCATATTTAAACACACTAAATTTTGACTAAAATAATGATACAATTGATGAACTTAAGATTAATATTAAAATGAATTTTATGTTATTTATCCCTTGATACGGATAACTGGAATCTTTAAAATGTATCAGCAATAAAACTAGACGTACAACTAGCCCTACATGTCAGATAATTAGGTATGTAGGTAATAGAAACAATCATACAGACTTTACATTAAATGTCAATGAGTCAAAACTGGTATTCTTTATTGAATGCATGGAGTTTGACACCATCTTTTAAAAATTCAGTCGGGTTATATAGCCAGCCAGTTAAATGGAGAAGGAATATCCTAGATATGTAAAGTAAAACTACATCATGCTTCTAGGGACAACACAGAGATGTTGGTGTCAAAACTTAAATTTTCAACAAACTGTCCTTTAATGTATAGCAGACCATGATATTACAAACATATTTGAGAAGTAATAATACCATATTGCGAGATTCAAATTTAGAACCCGCAATAGGAATTGAAATATAAAGAAACACGTATTTAGCATACTCATCATGCCATATTGGGGACTCAGGGAAACGCAAAATATAATTTCGTGCTTGAGCAGAGTTTTTTTCATTATGCATACCACTTACTGGCATAATTAAATAATATACATCATCGGCATTATATTCATATCATGCTCTGAAAAAAAAACGCAAAACAAGAGCTCCAGTAATGCTCTATACATTCTAAATTGACGAAAAAGTACAATTATTAAAGTAAACAGCTTTTTAAATCTTAAGCGTAATTAAGCGGACCAGTGACGTTTCATTTTTTATAGGAGAAATGGGGCTGTGGGGTCCACTTAAGCATCGACGTTATTACTTTCAGAGTTGCAACAAGTTGATAAAGAAATAGTTTTTAATCATGTGTCTTGAAGCGCACGCGAGGCACTGACTTTATAACTCTCCAATAGCGCGTATCTTTAACTAGAGCGGTCTTAAAGCAGTCCTAAAGAGCTGTCTTTAAGTGCTTTATTTGTTCATTATATTTTATCATTGATTTCTATATGCATGTTTAATAATTGGCGTACGTAAGCTTTATTCAAAGATAATTGGAAAATAGGAAATGACTGCTGGATGACTTTTTGAAGTATCAACGACCACTGTTGCACACATTCTATAGTTATATTAAGACTTTAACCAGACTTTGAAACTATTTAATTTCAAATACATTTAAACAGACAAATTGATCGACATTCAGGCTAGCGTTTGTTTAGTGCTGTGTGGCGGCTGTAAAACGTCTCCCCGACTATACATCAGTAGTGTTATTACTTCCTAGTCCTTTGGGACAATCAAACTAAATCGTTGTGGCTTTAAATTACAATACCTCTTAGACTGGTGCTTGGGGCGTGAGAGGTATTGCATCTTATGTTATTTTCATGAAAAGATTCAATAAATCCGAGTCTGTTAATTTTTTTCTCCCTTGTTTGTGTTTATGGCTTCCAATGAATTTCCGTTACAGTATGTATTAATTGATACATTTGTCCGCCGGGTGAACGGCTTCGTCCTTCGGTAAAATCAGTTAGAGTCAAGTTACTATCATGCCACATCAGGGATACCTCAATCACGAGTCCGACGTGTTTCCACAAGATAGCACCATCGACCAATATTAATAATATAAAAGTTTACTTCGGTGTATTCCCTTTCTTTCATGATCACATCCGTATGCTGGTTTAGGTAGATGCAAACGTCTGTCTCAAAATAAGTATACATTAAACACACAGTACAGCTTTTGACTATTCAAGATTGTTTATCTGTTTATATATATAAAAACAAATTTTATTTTTTTAATTCGACAACACGACATACGTTTATGTATTGAATAGACAGTCTTCCACATTGAAAAATGTGAAAATGTGAGTAAACATAAAGTTGAACTGAACACTTAAACCTTTCAATGTAGTTATCTAAATATATAGCGCAAAAAAAAAACGTCATGTGCGCAAAATCGAATTATCAAAATCTATGAAGAACATAGTCACTTAAGGATACTTCCCTACGACATATTCCCTATGAATAGACTTTGTTAAGATTTGGTCAATAATTATAACTGCCTACCCTAAACATATTAACCATTTAAAATAGTAGGCCTTGGACTGCTTCTTTTTTGTTATATATATATTAAGTAAAGTTAATATTCTATGTAATTATAATGAAACAAAAACAAAACTTGATTGCATGAAATGTTTGATTTATTACAGTCGTTTAAAACCGTATATCGTTTCCGTAAACATGTGATGAAAATTGTATCCTAAAGATATAGAGACTCGGTAAGAATTTGCATAAGTGTTATATCAAAAATATATAATTGCGTTATGCAACTCCCAGAATGTAAGTTGATTGATTGAATTTGATTTTATAGTCGCACAAACAGCTATGGTCATATGGCGACCTTCCAGCTTCCAGTGGTGGAGGAAGACCCCAGGTGCACCTCCGGGCAAGTTTCGTGCACCTTGGTAGAACCATCGACGTTCGGCAAGCCAGCTGGATAGCTTCCTCACATACAGATTCCTAGTCCCACGAGGGATCGAACCTACAGCGGTGAGGGGCAAGTGATTTCAAGTCAGAGACTCTAACCACTTGGTCACGGACGCCCCAATCATGATGTTAGTCATTTGATACAACATATATACGCGGTAACCTAAATCAAAATAGAAAGATGCAGTTATACTTTTCATGTGATACGTCTGCGGGAGATGTTTTTGATTGCTTACGGTATTAGCCTAGTGGCGGGTAATAAATACTAACAACAATGAACGATAGGCGGAAAACAATTGACCCAAACCACAGTTTAGGATCATATATTGGCAAATATTATAATATCTCTTAACCTATTGATCAAATGTTCAACTTTGAAAATGACTATATGATATATTAAGCTCTCAACTAGATACTATATTGCTGTGGTTGATGTTTCTGCTGTTAATACTGTAAATTTTTAACTGGTTGATGTTATTGTTTTTTTATTGCTGATGTAGCTTATACAGCTACTAATAGTGTTGATGTTTTTTGCAGCTTATACTGCAACTGGTATTGTTTTTGCTGGTGCAGCTTGTGTATATATACTGTTGTTGTTGTTGTAACTGCATCAGCTAATACAGATATTGTTTTAGCTGTTTTTGCTGATGGCGTTGATACAGCTACTCTTGTTGTTGTAGCTGACGTAGATTATACAGTTATTGTAGTTGTTGTTGTTTTTACTGACAGGGCTTATACAGCTTCTGTTGTTATTTTGTTGTTCCTGATACAGCTTATACAGCTACTAGTGTTGTGGTTGCTTGTGCAGCTCATAACGCTACTGTAATTGTTGTTGATCACGCAGCTTATACAGCTATTGGTGTTGTTGTTGATGACGCATCTTATACAGTAACTGGTGGTTTTACTGCTAATACAACTATTTGTGTTCTTTTTGTTATTATTCCGTTGCAGCACCTTATACAGCTAATGTTGTTGTTGTTGCTGCTGCTGCTGCTGCTGCTGCAACTGCTGCTGCAAATGATGCTGTAGCTTATTATGGTGCTTGTGTGTTGTTGTTTTTAACAATGAATGTGAAATCATTCTTTAAATAAACATATATCTACTTTAAACTGTCGACCTTCAAGACGTTATAAACTTCATAGATCCATCCACAATAGATACATTCGTATCGAGGTCGCTCAAAGAGCAAACGTTTAGAAATGTACTAAGTGTCATTAATGGTTAGCGCCTTAAAGAGCACTCTTTAGTCGTTAGTTAAGAGCTTTCTTAAGAATCGTAGATAACTACAGGTATGTCTTTCAGTGCTGGCCTTCCTGCTTTCATCACTGTTGCAACGTTAAAACTAATACAATCGATTAATGTTTAAACACACACCGCAACAATTACATGCTTTATCATGGCTTTGCCAAAAATAATGAAAACATTGATGAACTTCCGTTAATATTAAAGGAATGTAACTTATAATAAATAGTGTTATGTATCCCATGATACGGATAACTGGAATCTTTGAAAGATATCTGCAATAAAGGTAGACGTAAAACTTGTCATACATGTCAATAACTTTGGCCCGTAGGTAATGGAAAAAAACCATATATATTTTACATTAAACGTCATCACAATGAGTCAAAACCGGTTCCACTTGAATGAATGGAGATGGACACCATTTCATAACAAAGCAGTTGGGTTATATAGGTGGCCAGTTTAAACGGAGAAGGAATATCCAAGATATGTAAAGATTCCCTTTACAGTATGTATTAACTGATACACGACCCGCCGGGTAAATGGCTTCGTCCTTCGGTAAAATCAGTCAGAGTCAAGTTACTATCATGCCTCATCAGTGATCGTACTCGCGATATCTCAATCACGAGTCTGACGTATTTCCACCAGGTCGCACCATCGACCAATATAAATAATATAAAAGGTTACTTCAGTGTATTCCCGTATTTCATGCTCACATCCGTATGCTGCTTCAGATATATGCTAACGTCTGTCTGAAAATGAGTATAAATTAAACATAATGAAAAGCACTTGACGGTACAAGATGGTTCATCTGTTTTATATACATGTTTTTTGTTTTGTTTAAAATCGACGAAACGACATACGTTTATGTTCTTAATAGATAGACTTCCGCATTAAAGAAAACGAACAGATTTAAAGAAAGTAATGCATTATCATGCACTTTTTCGAAATCAGATACATTCGCCTTTGACCAAGATCACAGTAATCATAGCATTGTATATTTCAATTTGACAACACGAGACATCCTTACACTTACTTTGTTCACTGAGCCTTCAGCCCTCTCAAAGTTCTTGGAAATGAAAGTATATGGTCAAAGACATGTACAATTAGGAGAGTTAATCTCAGAACGTACTGGAGGAATCAAATTACCTATTGCGACAGAAGAACTTGAAGAGTTCATTTTCTAAGGGTATGTGCGCTTTAGTTATTTCTTCTTTTTCTGATGCAACTTTAACAACTAAATTTAATTTGAATATCTCTCTTGTTGAATTCATCTTCTATTGTCTGAAATAAATAAAAGGAGACTTAGAATAAAAACAAATGTTTTAAGTAAAACAAATTGCGTGAAATATGTGAACAGTGAATGTGAAATGATTATTTTAATAGATATATCCAATTTAAACTGTCGACCTACAAGACGTTATAAACTTCATATATCCATCCACAACAGATACATTCGTAAACGTTTAGAAATGTTTAATGTGTCTTTAATGGTTAGCGCCTTAAAGAGCACTCTTTAGCCGTTTACGGCTTTCGCAAGAATCGTAGCTAACTACAGGTATGTCTGTCAGTGCTGGCTCTCCTGCGTTCATCAAGTTCTGAAATTTACATTGATCTTGGTATTTTTTGTCGTTCAGAGATGTCCGACAATACCAACAATACATATGACCAAGTATCAAAGACATAAAGTGAATCACATAAACGTAACTGAGGTTAAGTTACCTCACCAAAGTTAAGTTATCTAACTAAGGTTAAGAGTAGATATACAAATCGAACAGGAAAAGTAGCATTCAAGGACGACAGTCAATCACAAACAAACACAGAAACAAGAAACAACTTTTAATATGAATAAAAAGCCAAATAAGACATCACAAACACAAAAGGGTTGACAATATGGATACCGCCTTGGAACGGTCAGTGGCAAAAATGACTGCTGAGGGGGTTAAACCAAGTTCTAGGGTGCACCTAACCTCACACAACACCCTACTGTCATCAAAATAAAACGAGACTGTGTAAATAAAGAAACCCCAGCCATGATCTATTCTCTAACCAACAAGGCAGCATTAATAGGCAATATAACTAAAACGCATATAAATATATCTTATATGTATATATAAATACAAAAAACAATAGCCTAGAAAGCCACAAGGAATGTACTCAGTGACTAAACAGAAGCCAGAGAAACCAGAGAACAAACCATTGACGGCACGACAAGACAATATTGCAGACAAACATCAAACGTCACCGTCTTTTTGGTCTTTAGGTAGACGTCATCATAGGGTCCACAGCCTGTCCGGTCATCGCACAATTAAAGAGGAAAGCATAGTGGCGAACTGTAAATGGGTCCACTACCAAGCATGCAGCGCGTTGCAAAATAATATGGTCATAACCTATTTTCATAACAAGTTTAACAAAGATAGTATGAAAGTGATCATGACCAAGTCTGGAGGAAATAACGCAAATCCGGCACTTTGTTGACATTTTTTGCCGAGAATCCGATCAAAAAGTCACGTGGTTTCTTCAGTTTTGAAAGTACGTGTAAATGTCTAAAAAAGTTACCGAGCTATTTGACATAGAGTTATTTTACATATTCATTTGAATGGGCGTTTTTGTTTTGGCTGTTTTCATTTTGACGTTTGAAATGGGTTTTTTCATGACCTCGTATCTTCCACATCCCACCTTTCCATTGGAAATTGTAGTTTTAGTTTGTTTGGAAATGGCGAATCCTGAACAGTTATTATTAAACCTATGTTGTGAGTGTGGGGTTGGGTGGTGGGGGACGGAGGTCGTGTTGTTTGTGTTTAGAAAAAATATTATTTCCGATTTTGCTGGAAATAATCATCCGCCTTTATTGTTAAATATGCTGAACAAACACACAACTATAACCTGAACATTTTAAATAGAAAAACAATAATCTAGACTTAGTTTTCTTAATCCCCATCACAAGCCATTAGTGGAAACACCGAGATGATTAAAAGTACTGGTTGTAGTGATTGTACTGGAATTCTAGTACTAGTTTTTGCTGAAAATGTGAGTTAACATAAAGTTGAATTGAACATTTAAACTTCTCGATGTAGTTCTCTTAATAAAAAGCACCAAACACAACTTCATTTACACATAGTGTACAGTACAAATTGATCTGTTCTAAAGAAGAATTATCAAAATCTATGAGGAACATGTTCACTTAAGAATACTTCCCTACGACATATTCCCTAGCTTTTGTTAAGATTTGGTCAATAATTATAACTGCCTACCCTAAACATATTTAACCATTTAAAATAGTTTTCCGTGGACTTCTTTTTTTGTTATGTTTTAAGTTTAGAATATGATTTCCATTTTTTGTTTTGAAAAATGCTTTAAATACTGTTTCAATACAACTTAATTCATGCAAACCCAAAACAATATATTCAGACGCAATGCAATTGATCTTATTATATGTACTTATAATGAAACAAAACAAAACTTGACTGCATGAAATTTGGATTCATTACAGGCGATCGTTTCCGTAAACATGTGATGGAAAATTATATCGTAAACATATAGTGACTCGGTACCAATTTGCATGAGTGTATCAAACATATAAAATTGTGTCACGCAACTCCCAGAATGTAATTAATGCGGTACAACTTATATATGGGGTAACCTAAACCTAAATAGAAAGATGCAGTTACACTTTACAGGTGATACGTTTACGGGCGATGTTTTTGATTGCTAACGGAATTAGCCTAGTGGCCGGAAATAAATACTAAGAACAATGAATGGACGATAGGCGTAACAATTGAACCAAACCACAGTTTAGCATCATATAGTGGCAAAACATTATAATATCTCGTAACATATTGACCAAATGTTCAACTTTGAAAAAGACATTACTTACATTCTGGGAGTTGCGTGACACAATTCTATATTTTTGATACACTAATGCAAATTAAGTTTTAGTTTCATTATAAGTACATAGAATAAGATTGTTTCTGAATATATTGTTTTGGGTCTGCATCAAAAAAAAATTGTATTAAAACAGTATTTAAAGCATTTTGCAAAACAAAAAAAATAAAATCATTTTCTAAACTATTGGATATATTAAAGAGTATGATAATGAACCTTTGGAAACGGCCGAACACGATACATACAAAATATTGCAGTCTCGGTTTGATTGAGATTGTTCATGAACGGTAGTGAAATATGCTAGCTACTGCTCACGCCCTCTAGCCCCGGGTTGAGCAGAACTCAATATTCATAAAATCAATAGTACATCATTTTAACCATCCCGAAGATGGCATGCATATGGCGGGGGACATAGAGATTTTCCTCCCCCATGTCCATCCCTCAACTGGATACGATCTTTGTTGCTGTGGTCGATTTTTCTGCTGTTACTACTGTTAATTTGTTGTAATTGTTTGTTTTACTGCTGATGTAGCTTATACAGCTACTGTTAGTGTAGATGTTTTTGCAGCTTATACATCAATTGGTGTTGTTTTGCTGATGAAGTTGTTGTTACTGCCGCAGATAATACAGATATTGTTTTAGCTGTTTTTATGATGGCGTTTATAGAGCTAAGTTGTTGTTGTAGCTGATGCAACGTATACAGTTATTGTTGTTGTTGTTTTTACTGACGGGGTTTATACAGCTTCCGTTGTTGTTATTGTTGTTGTTGTTCCTGATGCAGCTTTTACAGCTACTAGTGTTGTTGTTGCTTGTGCTGCTAATACAGTGACTGTTATTGTTGTTGCTCACGCAACTTATACAGCTACTGGTGTTGTTTCTGCTAATACAACTAGTTATGTGTTTGTTGTGATTATTCCTTTTGCAGCACCTTATAAATCTAATGAAACAATTGTTGTTGTTGTTGCTGCTGCTGCTGCTGCAGCAGATTATGCAGGTTCTAGTTTGTCTGTGTATCTTCTGCTGCTACTTTAGGAACTACGGTTATTTTGAATATCTCTGGGTTGAATTCATCTTCTTTTGTCTGAAATAAATAAAAGGGGACTTGGAATAGAAAACAAATATTTTAAAAGTAAAACAAATCACGTAAACGATGCGAACAATGAATTTGAAATTATTATTTTAATAAACATATGTCTAATTTAATCTGTCGATCTGCAAGACGTTATAAATTGCATAGATCCATCGGCAACAGATACATTGGTATCGAGTTCGCTTGAAGAGCAAACGTTTAGAAATGTTTTAAGTGTTTTAATGGTTAGCGCCTTAAAGAGCACTCTTTAACCGCTAGTTAAGAGCTTTCGCAAGAATCGTAGACAGGTAATGGAAACAATCATATATATTTTACATAAAATGTCATCGCAATGAGTCAAAACAGGTATCACTTGTTGAATGCATGGAGATGGACACCATTTCATAGCAAACCAGTTGGGTTATATATGCGGGCAGTTTAAACGGAGAAAGAATATCCTAGATATGTAAAGTAGAACTACATAGTGCAGCTAAGGACAAACCCGAGATGTAGGTGTCAAAACCGTAACAATATCACCAAACTGCCCTTAAATGTAGAGCAGACCTCGATGTTAGATAAATAGATGATGCGTAACAATACCAGAGATTCAAATTTAAAACACGAGATAGGTATTTCAATATAAAGAAAAAACATTTAAAATTCTCACAATGGCATCTTTGGGACACAGGGAAAGAAGGAATATAATTTCTAATTGAGCAGGGTTTTTTTATTATGCGTATTATTAATGGACATCATTATATATTACGTTTTACATCAGAATTTCTTCTTACTAGTCTATATATCAGGTGTCTTGCGAGGCGCGGACCTTATAACACTCCTATAGCGCGTAACTCTAACTAGAGCGGTCTTAAAGCGGTCCTTAAGAGATGTCTTCAAGTGCTCAATGTTTCATGATCATTATATTTTACGATTGATTTCTATATGCATGTATAATAGTTGGCCTACGTATTCTTTATTCAAAGATAATTAGAAAATAGAAAGTGACTGCTGAATGGCTTTTTGAAGTATTAACGACCACTGTTGCAGTTATTTTATGACTAACCAACATCAAATGCAGCTATACAAACAAATTGATCGACATTCACGCAAGCCTTTGTTTAGTGTTGTGTGGCGACTGTAAAACGTCTCTCCGACTTTAAATCAGTATTTTTTTATTACTTACTAGTTCTTTGGGACCATCCAGCTCAATCGTAGGGGCTTTAAGTTAGAATATATCTTAGGCAGGTGCTACGGGTGTGGGAGGTATTGCATCTTATATTGTTTTCATGAAAAAAATCAATAAATCCGAGTCTGCTACTTTTCTCTCTTGTTTGTGTTTATGGCTTCTAATGGATAAACTTTATATTATGAATTAACTGATACACGAACCGCCGAGTGAACGGCTTCGTCTTTCGGTAAAATCAGTCTAAGAGTCAAGTTGCTATCATGCCTCATCAGGGATGGTACTCGCGATACCTCAATCACGAGTCCGATGTCTTTCCCCAAGATAGCGCCATTGACCAATATTAATAATATAAAAGGTTACTACGTTGTATTTCTGTCTTCATGCTCACTGGTTCAGGTAGATGCAAACGTCAGTCTGAAATTGAGTTTAACATGAACATAATGCACAGCAGTTGACTATACATGGTAGCTCCTCTGTTTAAATATTCTTTTTTAATTTCGACGACATGGCATACGTTTATGTTCTGAATAGTCAGTCTCTCACGTTGAAGAGAAGCAAACGGGATACGGAGAAAGTAATGTTTTATCATTCAGTTTTTCGAAATCATATGCATTCACCTTTGACAAAGTTCACAGTAATCATAACAATGTACATGTATATGTCGATTTTACATCACGTCGCTTGACTATCCGACTCATTTAAAACTGACGATAATCAACACAAACATTCTCACCTGCTTTTTACACAATGTCATAAACTTTGGCCGTAGATTTATTTATGACTCATTAATATTAGAAGTAAACGAAAGGGATACAATTGAACGTCCAATATCTCCTCGTTTTCATAATAATTTATATTAAAATGAGACACTTACTTTAATTGTTCACTAAGAAAGACAAAAATATCGGACAGGGAAAGCAGCATTCAAGGACGACAGTCAACCACAAAACACAAAAACAAACACGCAAACAGACAAACAAGAAGGCAAAAGTAATAAAAAATGCAAACGACATCACAAACACAAAAGGTTTGACAATAGGGCTACCGCCTTGGAACGGTCAGTGGCAACAAAGGCCACTGGCGGTTTAAACCGGTTCTAGGGTGCACCAAACCTCACACTTACCCTATTGGCATCCCATTAAAACAGGACAGTGTAAATCAAGAAATCCCCGCCATGATCTAATCTCTAACCAACAAGGCAGCATCAATAGGCAATATAAGTAAAACACAAATATGCTCGTGTAAATATAATACAAAAAACAATAGCCTAGAAAGCCACAATGAAGGTACTCAATGACTTGGCAGAAGCCAGAGCAACAAGAGAATAAACCATTAAGGGCACGACAAGAAAGATCATAGACAAACATCAAACGCCACCGTCCCAATGGGCTTTAGGTAGGCGTCATCATAGGGTCCACAGCCTGTCCGGTCATCGTACAATTAAAGAGGAAAGCATAGTGGCGAACTGTAAAAGGGTCCACCACCAAGCATGCAGTACGTTGCAAAATGATAGGGTCATAACCTCTTTTGACAAATAGTCCTCCCAAAAGTCTTAAAAATGAAAGAAAGCGTATGGTCGTGAACACAGAGCTCATACTGTAAGGGTATGTGCGCTTTAGTTCAACAAAATTCGTCAACTATTTAAAAAGTGAGGAAGTCTAAACTTACCTTAATCCAGCGCTTTGTTGACATTTTTTGCCGTAAAACCGATCAAAGAGTCACGTGGTTTCGCGAGTATGTTGCCTTCAGTTTCGAAAGAATGTGCACACGTAGAAAAAACGTGATGGATTATCGAACTTTTTAAAGTTTCTCATCGTCATCAATATTGCCGTCCTTTTCACTAATGCCAAAAATGCGTTACTCAGCTCTGTGACACGATGTATGTTACATACATAGTCACTGAACTGGGCGGGTTTTTTTTTTTAATTTTCATTTTGAACTTTGAGGCGGTATATCTAAAAAGCGTAATTCTATGATGAAGATGGCTTATTTCATAGATGTTTGGGCTGTTGTGTCTGTGTGTTAAGGGTGGAGTGGTGACGAAAACGTGGACGAGGGGAGGGAGGTTTTACAGAATTATAAATAATAATGATTGTTTGACTGTGTGTTAAGGGTGGTGTGGTGGCGGGGACGCGGGCGGGGAAGGTAGGAGGGAGGTTTTACAGAATTATAAATAATAATGATTGTTTGACTGTGTGTTAAGGGTGGTGAGGTGGCGGAGACCTGTGCGGGGGGAGGTACGAGAGAGGTTTTTCCAAAACTATAAATAATAATGATTGTTTGACTGTGTGTTAAGGGTGGTGTGGTGGCGGAGATGTGGACGGGGGGAGGTAGGAGGGAGGTTTTACAGAATTATAAATAATAATGATTGTTTGACTGTGTGTTAAGGGTGGTGTGGTGGCGGGGACGTGGGCGGGTGAGGTAGGAGGGAGGTTTTACAGAATTATAAATAATAATGATTGTTTGACTGTGTGTTAAGGGTGGTGTGGTGGCGGAGACCTGTGCGGGGGGAGGTACGAGAGAGGTTTTACAAAACTTTAAATAATAATGATTGTTTGACTGTGTGTTAAGGGTGGTGTGGTGGCGGAGACGTGGACGGGGGGAGGTAGGAGGGAGGTTTTACAGAACTATAAATAATAATGATTGTTTGACTGTGTGTTAAGGGTGGTGTAGTTGCGTGGACGTGGGCGGGGGAGGTAGGAGAGAGGTTTTACAGAACTATAAATAATAATGATTGTTTGACTGTGTGTTAAGGATGGTGTGGTGGCGGGGACGTGGGCGGGGGAGGTAGGAGGGAGGTTTTACAGAACTATAAATAATAATGATTGTTTGACTGTGTGTTAAGGGTGGTG
Source organism: Cyrtodaria siliqua (assembly GCA_037043455.1). Classification (NCBI taxonomy): domain Eukaryota; kingdom Metazoa; phylum Mollusca; class Bivalvia; order Adapedonta; family Hiatellidae; genus Cyrtodaria; species Cyrtodaria siliqua. Next base: position 78,100 of record JAWPHD010007697.1, read on the forward strand.
TGGTGGCGGGGACGCGGGTGGGGGAGGTAGGATGGAGGTTTTACAGAACTATAAATAATAATGATTGTTTGACAGTGTGTTAAGGGTGTGGTGGCGGGGACGTGGACGGGGGAGGTAGGAGGGAGGTTATTCAGAACTATAAATAATAATGATTGTTTGGCTGCATGATTTCCCTTTTTTTTTGTTTTTGTAAATTTTAAAGCTTTTAATACTATTTCACACACACAACCAATTTCATGCAAGAAACAAAACAATTTATTCAAACGCAATGCATTTGATCTTATTCTATGTTTATAAAAAAAAGGAAAAAGCACAACTTGATTCCATGAAATTTGCTATTCACTACCGGCGTTCAAAACCTCATAAACGCCGAAAATGTGCGAATCAGTTACATTACTTTTCCCGTTCTTATAGTAACGTGACTGGGGGTTGCTATGGTCATGATAAATAATTGCAAGATAGATAAATAGCATCAGTGTATTTTCAGTCTGGGGACAGCCATTCTCTATTGAGGTACACCGGAAGCTTGGATAGTTATCTGTATCAAGTGAATGTAGATATTTTGGTCACGGTATTTGTTTTTGAAACCAAAACGGCATTGAAATGTTGCTGAATCTTTTGAAATGTGAGAGTTTGGGATTAAAATAGCAAACAGATTGTCTTTAACTGTTAACATCGACATACCCCTTTTGTTATAAATGGATTCTACATCTGAACATGTGTGAACTAGTAGGCAATACTCACGTTCTCTTTGACATGTGGACTGCGTGGTCCAGTGGTCGAGAGTCGCACTTCAGATCAAAAGGTCGTGGAATTGATCCTCGCCGTTACCTTGTTATTTATCCTCGAGTCATCCGCGACTACACTCAGCAATGTCGGCATACAGGCGCTTATTCGGGGTTATAGGGATATCGTAGATCACTAAAACAGAAGCCTATGTAAATATATGTGTTGCTGGCAAATGTTGGTATCATGAAACTCAACCTTGGATTAGCACCCACAGGTCAAATGGTTTGAGGGGATCTTACATGTATTAGTTTAAATATAGGCAGTGTGTGGGCTGAAACCTAAGATGATCTTTTTTATCAAACAGAAAAAACACTGTCCTGATATTTTTTCATTGATTGTGACAGTATTGAAATAAAAAAAAAGAAGACCGCATTAATTTACACCTTGTGCTGTAAATATTGCTTGACAATGTCCGGATTATAATCGACAAAATCAGACAAAAATACATCAGCTTCTTCACTGGGGATTAAACAAGTTGCCATAATACGGAACGGACACTTAAGGTGACACACAGCAATCTTGCTCTACAACTGTTTTTAAAGAGTAGTTTTATGCTGTTTTAGGTAAACCCTAATGCTGATTATATAAGCATTTTACTGAGAACAGCCATTTTTTATTGAGGTAACCAGAAGAGCCGACATGTGGATTGTGTGTTCCAGTGGTAGCGAGTCGGACTTCGGATCAAAAGGTCGTGGAATCGATCCTCGCCGTTACTATGTTATTTATCCTTGAATCATCCGCGACTGCCCTCAGCACTGTCAACATGCAGGCGCGTATTCGTGGTTAATAATGGACGTCGCAGATCACTAAAATAAGAGAAGCCTATGTAAATGTATGTGTTGCTGGCTTGTGCCGGTACCATGAAACTCAGACGTGGAATAGCACCCCTACGTCAAAGGGCTTTAAGTTATCTTACGTATATTAGTTTAAATATAGACCATGTGTCGGTAAAACCATAAGATGAATTTTCTATCAGACATAACCGCACTGCCCTGATACGTATTCAATGATTGTGACAGTATTGATGAAAAGGAAAGAAGGCCGCATTTGTTTACATCGAGTGTCAGGATTACAATCGACAACATCAGACAAGAATAAAACAGCTTCTTTGCTGGGAACAAAACAAGTTGCCATAATTGGAACGGACACTGACAGTGACACACAGCAATCTTACTCTAGTGTCCACAAAAATAGTTTAAGGACTGTGTCCCCTTGAACAATAGGGACACCAGACAGGATATTTTCATGCTGTTTTAGGTAAACTCTGATACTGGTTATAGGACCTATAAGCAATTTACTGGGAACAACCATTCTTTATTGAAGTATACCAGAAGCGCAAACTACCTAATAATTATTCGAAATTAGATAATTATTTCAAAACAAAGTATAAAGTGAATGTAGATATTTTGGTCACGGTACTTGTTTTTGAAACAAAAACGGCTTTCAAATGTTGCTGAACTTGAAAAATGTATGGGTTTTGGATTACACACAGAAATATCAGTGACTTGTATATTCGTACTAATCCGTACTAATAATAAATATACAAAACTGTAACAACTGACCCACATAAACAAAATAACTACTGGCAACGTCACGCAGCAAATGCAAAACGATAATCACACTGATTTCGTGCATGCCACACTTATAGTTAATTCCTAAATAGTTCAGAGGTTAAAGGGACACAGGGCAATCTTGAAGATTTTATCAAGTCAATTTTCGTTTTTCTTCGTTATTGTATCATTGATTTAAATATATTGTTGGTGGAATTTAATCAACAATTTGTAATAAGCAAAAACAATTTGTTTTATAGTATTCCTATAATTAATCAAATGCAAGTTATGTAGAAAATTAACGGGACGCCGCGACTTTTAAAAAAAATCAAGATTGCCGGGTCTCCTTTTAAACTAATATTGCCCAAATTGCATGTGTATTCTTGTGCATTTATATGTTCTGCTGACCCTCTAGAATTTTGGAAATGCACATACTTTACATATAAACAAACTCAACGTCAATAAATAATCAATCAATGACAAAAAAATGTCTTGCTTAAAACTGAAAATATTGTCTGGGAAAATGCACTTAAACGCAGGAAATTGCACGTAGAAAAGAAATCGCGTGAGTACGGGGATTGGGGTGGGTTGGAGTGTGTGCCTGACACCCTACCTCCATATAAAGGGATTTGCCTCCATTAAGTTTCAGGGCTGTGTAGCAACACGCTACGCAACCTTGCCGCACTTCGCAACTCGGTTGCGATGTGCATTGCTACAGTATGCCGCACTTCTCTGCACTACGAGTTGCGAAGTGTGGCAAAAGTTGCGTAGTGCGTTGCAATGGAACGCCGCACTTCACAACTATTTTTGAAGTGTTGTATCGTGGTAGATAATAGATCGCACTTCGCAATTGTAGGTAAATGTTTACTTTTTAAATGGTAAGGTTATAGATTTTAAATACTTAAAGGCAATGTCCCCATGTATTACCAAAAATGGTGCGGAATACAACACATTTAATATTATGCACAGGTTATTTTGTTCAGTCCGCAGCCATTTTTTTCTCCGTGGGGAAAGGGTGTGGGATTTGGGTGCCATCCGTTTTTTGGCGGCGCAAAGCAGGGGTTCTTACTTTCGGGAATCTGGTTTTACCCGTTTTTGTGCTGTTAGGCCCCACAACCCCACTACTAATGCAAGAAAAGGTTGAACTTTACTGAAGTTAGGCCATTCTAAATCGAAAACAGTTATAAATTGCAATTTTGATAGGACGATGGGCTCGGTATCTGAAAATCTTGACTCTGCCATATTTTTAGATAGAATAGAACAGATCTGCAGACTAGTGTAAAATATGTTACACTAAACAGAAAATGGAAATTACGGCTTGTTCGCCAATATATAACCGTGTATCATTCCTTATATTTCCTTTGGTAGCATTTGGTGTATTTTCTTTAGGCATTCGATCTATCCGTCATTTTAGGTATTTTCTTCCTTATTGTGCATTTATTTCACAAAATTAAAGGTTCATAATTGCGGATTATGACTTAAAACGATCTTATTTAGATTGCTTAAATACTGGGATGGAAAGATGTCTCGCCAGTTGCCAATAATAATTTTTCTTCAACACGTTTAAATACATATTGCATTTTGGACCGAAATAGGCCTAATGACAAATGCACGATTAGCTTCCATTTCTATTCTATGTTTAAATCAAACAAATTGTAAGTGAAATAATGTTATAAGCATCACAATCGGCAGGCGCGTAGCTTACCATGGACCGTGTAGGCACATATATATGTATTGAGAGTTATCATATCTTCTTTATTTTAAATAAATTTCCATATTTTACCCAGCAAAAAACACAGTATTTAAATTTTCTTACTCGCTCGCTTTAACCGCTCGAGCGTTCACAAACAAAGATATACCATCATGGCGTTATGTGTAAGTCAGTTGTGAAGAGCGGTGGCATCACAACACACTTCGCAATTATTGACGCAAATACTCCGCAACTACTCTGCAACTACTCCGTGAATTTTCCCCAGGCCCTGGCGCCGATTTCACTAACAATTCCTTAAGTTTTATTTAAATATACTCACGGGGCAAAGAATAGGGCCACTGTAGATCCCTTTGGAGGGGTAGGCAGAGGGGTAGAATCCCCCCCCCCCCCAAATTCATGTTCATTTATCATTTTTTGTTCATGTTCATTAAAGGTCTTCATCATGATCCTTGCATTGTTTCAGGTGCCATCTCGCTCACATCAAAAGAGCAGTGGCAGAAAAACCATAAACGTGGCTCCAGCGTAAATGATGTTTCTACGATATAATTTGCAGCAACTCTGCAGTTCAGGGTGGTTCTAGGCCCATTTTCCATATTTTATCTCGATGTACATGGAGGATGATCCTGGCATGTTCATGCCTGTTAGGCGCAATATGACCTTTCATGTGTTGGTGCGCCTTAAACCCCAATTCAATTAAATTCAATTCAAGATCAAAACTTAACTTATTAAAACCATATTTAATGGACTTGGAATTACATGAAACTTTACACAAATAGTGATAAGCAAATGTTCAACGGTTCTGAACGTTTCCCTAGAAAAAAGGTTAATTAAAAAAAAAAGGATTGCTAAAAGAAATATTTGAATTGTTATCAGCCCAGTTCATAAAGATCGGACTTCCGGTTGGCTCAGACTTACTGCTGGAACTTGGTACATATCAGCCAACTAAGAAAGTTATGGATATCCTTGTTTGAGAGATGGTAAGTCGGGTCAAATAAAAGATACCAGTAATTTGGAGAAACCCATTCTACCAATGCAACTTGTAAACGTTTTGATCTACAATCTTGAACGTTTACAAATAGTACCCATGGTGCAACGCCGTCCTCAGTGTGACTTGTTTCGACCCGATCATGAAATAACTGCTTTCCCCAATGTTATTCATGGAATATTTGACCTACAATATTGACATTTTATACAGATAATGCTCTTGGTTAAACAACAACCCATTAACAGTAGGTCGAAGGTCAATGTCATATTGATCTGACACAAAGGAAAGGTTTTCACAAAATAAACTTACCAATCTGTCTCTCTTGTTATTGTAATTGTATCCATACATGGCTTTAAAATATTCATGTTGTAGAAACAAAATTAATCTAATTTTGCCATTTACCCCGAAAGTTGTATCCAAACATTTCAAGACAAACTAAAGTTATATTAGATATCTAAATGTTCTTCTGTCCAATTAAAATGGATTTCACTTAGGTAAAGCTCTATCAAACATGCATATCAGCTGTCAGGTATTTATTTCTCAACAACATATTTTCAAAACTAAGGTATTTTATACACCACAAAAAATCATTTATTTATGACTTATTGAGGTACGTACTATTCGGTGCCCCAGATAGGTTTTCTTATCAAAGTGTACGTTACTCGCAAAAGTAAAACCAGCTATGCTTTGTAAAGTGTTTTTTTTTCATGGTTAGTTGCTTTTTATTTACAATTATGCATTGTGTGAATCTGGTAGTTTGATATTACATGTATGTTAATACGAACACGTACCATATGTCTAAATATTATACATCACATAAAACGCCCATGCTAAATCCCCATAGGTTAAAGCCGGGTTTTCCACAATGTCATTTGAATAGTGTATGCAAGATGTTCACAACAGATTGTAATGTCATTTGAATAGCGTATGCAAGATGTTCACAACATATTTTAGTTTCTTTTCAACATACAGTATTTGTTATACAACTTTTTAGCTCACCTGAGCACGAAGGTCTCAAGAGTGAGCTATTGTGACCACTCTTCGTCCGTCGTCCGTCTGTCTGTCTGTCGTCAACTTTTAGATTGTTTACACGATAGAGGCCACATTAACTGAGCAATTTTAACCAAACTTGCAAAGATTGTATATGACCATAAGATCTCGGACGAGTTCGATAATGGGCCAGATCGGACCAGTAATCCCTGAGTTATGGCCCCTGAATTAGTAAAAACTTCAGTTTTTCATTTTGTTTACACGATAGAGGCCACACTACTTGACCAATCTTAACCAAACTTGCACAGCTTGTATATGACTACAATATCTCAGACGAGTTTGATAATGGGCCCATATCGGACCAGTAACACAGCGTTATGGCCCCTGAATTAGCAAAAATGCAGTTTTACATGTTGTTAACACGATACAGGCCACATTTCTTGAGCAATCGTAACCACACGGTTTTTTTTTTGGGGGGGCGGGTTATTATTTTGTGTTTTTTTTTATTTATTTGTTTTTAAACGCCATGTTAAATTTGACGAAACTAAGCAGGAAGCATTGGTATGATGTCCAGTTGTGCATATTGCGTCTTTTCCCGATTGATTGATTTTTGACATTTTAACTTTAAATGTTTTGTCGGCGCTCATTACGAGGTCCAGCCTTAATTCCATTAAGCGATGGGAAAGCTTATATTAGCAGGACCTTTTATAACATATATTTCGACAATAAAACACGTTTAAAACCATTTTTACTGAAAAAATGGGATAATTCTTTAAAATTACCTCTTAAATGTTTTAATTTTACAATATGCAAACTGTTTAAGCTGAAATTAAGGTTTTATTTCATACCCCATCCAACCCCGTTTTCGCTTCTTGGAGAAGAGGTTGGATGGGGTATAAAAGTTAAAACTCGGACCACGTAAAGGCTCCAGCAAAACGTCTTGTTGGATTTCGCGAAACTTGTCAGGAAGCATCGGTAAGATGTCTAGTTGTGTATTTCGCTCTTTTGTTCGGGTTCGCTGATTTTTTACGGAGATATGGCCCGTTGACATGTTTTACTTTAAATTTCTTGTCGGCGCTACTCCTCCTAAACGGCTTGTTGGATTTTTACGAAATTTGACAGGAAGCATCAATATAATGTCTAGTTGTACAAATCGCTTATCAATTAAATTTTAGACAAGTTCGAAAACCAGCTATATCTCTTAGTAACGACAGAGTTATGGCCCTTGATTTATTGAAAAATGCTAAATTGTATTTTCCTTTGTTAACGCTATAGCTACTTCATTTTTTATCTGATCTTTACCAAATTTGTTTAGAATGTTAATATCAATAAAAGCTTAAACAAGTTGGACGTAAACTTAAAGCAAATTATATGTAAAAAAATGTGACTAATTATGAAAATATTTTGAAACCGTTTTTCTACTTTAGTAACAGTGACCTTAACCCAAATGACCTCAAATGCAATCCCAAGCTTCCATTTCCTATAAGCTACCTACTCAGAAAGTTTCAGGCCAATCTATGATTCCTACCTGAAGTTATTGAGCGGAAACCGTTTTTCTATGGTCCCAAAAGCAACAGCTTCCCTGCTGCAAGGGCGATGTAACTTTCAGGACTCATGAGTCGAAGTTTATTTTTACCTCTGCAGTCACAAGTCAAACGTTAAGGTTGCCATGCTCCGACATACATATACACGCATGTATTTCCCGATAGCTGTTATGTCGATAGAACACCTAGGTTTATGGTCAGTAGAAATGTATTCTATCTAAATATATGAAAATGGCTTATTTTGAAAGTTTGATCTATGACAACATTTTATTTATAACGCATACGCAAAAAAACGTACAGCTTTAAACAGCTTATTTTTTATGTAATGAACATATATAACTAATGGGTTATTTTCATACAAACCGAGGATAAAAGCATGGCTTCAGAGACGTGATGCAAAACGTATCACTTAGTGATGACCTGATATAAATATGTCTCAGCTCACCTATGTATGACGTAGCTCCCTTGATATGGGCTTGACTTTGTCACCCTGATTTGAGTACGAGTTAGCTTCTCTGATATGAGTACGTGTTAGCTTCCCTGATAGGAGTACGAGTTAGCTTCTCTCAGATGAGTACGAGTTTCCCTGTTATGTGTACGTGTTAGCTTCCCTGATATGAGTACGTGTTAGCTTCCCTGATATGAGTACGAGTAAGCTTCCCGGATATGAGTATATGTTCGTTTCCGTGTTTTATGTACGTGTTAACTTCCCTGTTATGTGTACGTGTTAGCTTCCCTGATATGAGTACGAGTTAGCTTCTCTCAGTACGAGTTATATTCCGGATGACAGTACGAGTAAGCATCCCTGATGTGAGAATGAATTAGCTTCCCTGATATGAGTATGAGTTAGCTACCCTGATACGAGTACGAGTTAGCTTTCATCAGATGAATACGAGTTAGATTCCCTGATATGAGTACGACTAGTTTCCCTGGTATGAGAACGAGTCAAATTCCCTGATATGAGTACGTGTTAGCCTCCATGATATGAGTACGAGTAAGCTTCCCTGATATGAGTACGAGTTAGCTTCTATCAGATGAATACTAGTTAGATTCCCTGATATGAGTACGAGTAGTTTCCTTGGTATGAGTACGAGTTAGTCTTCCTGGTATGAGTACGAGTTAGCATTCCTGGTATGAGTACGAGTTAAATTCCTTGATATGAGTACGAGCCTCCCTGATATTAGTTTAGCTCTCCTACAACATGTATTAGCTCGTCTATAATAATATGTCTCTTTTATAGTTAGTCTTGGGGATAGGTTACAAAAACGCAGGCGACAATAAATATACAAAAACTTGCTAGTTTTGCTGTAACGTGTCTTATACAGACTTCATGCACAATTCTAGAAACGACAACCCCGCGGGTAATAGATAAACTTTACATGAACTAGTCAAAGGTTGGATTAACGATAAGTTTTGCAAGATACGAAAACAATCAACAAATGTTAGTTAACTGTTTATTGCACATATGAAATGACAAGCCTCCTTAAACAACACATATTAGTTAACTGTTTATTGCACATATGCAATGACAAGCCTCCTTAAAGTTGACACATGATGTATTTAGGTTAAATATACATAAACTTCTCAATAATCACAGAGTTGTTCTGTGTACATTTAATTATACTGACAAAATACAATGTTTTTGTTATTCCCTATACCGATGACTGATGTATAATACTTTCATTAATGTAAATTTAAAAAATTGTTTCATTATATTCTTTAAGTTCCTAATTCCTCCATCCGTTACGTTCCCCTCGCCAATCGTTTCCCCAGCCGTTGTTCCAATCTCCTCTGTCCCCTCTATCACCTCTGTCCCAGCCGTTATCCCAACCGTTATCCCATCTGGAAAAAAAACACAATTACATGTATTGTATTATTTTGGTAAAGGTAGGCAGGTGTCATTATGATGAAAATGCTTTTCCAAAGACAAGATTATTGCTCTTGTTCAAGAAAGGGTTTGTTAGTGAAAAACGAACTATATTAAAACGTTTTTTATTAGCTCAAATTGGACAATTATACTATGTGGACTTGCCAAGAAATTTGTAAAGCACTTATTCTCTTATTAGAAAATATTTGCGGCATGTATGAAACTACTGTTTAAAGACCAATTGTTGGTATCCATATCGGTACGAACTGTGCTCTTTTGTCGCAAATGTGTTTTTGTACTGATATTTAAAGAGTGTTTATGTTAAGTATTTCACCAGATATTCAGATTGATTTTATCAAATTCTTTATTAACACCTCTCGGTATCTGAATGACATATTGAACATTGACACGCCTTTCTTTTCTAGTATGGTAAATACTATTTATCTTAAAGAACTTCAACTTAAGAAAGCAACTATTTCTGGTACTGTCGATTCTTTTCTCGAGTTACATAAAAGTAGCAAAATATATGACAAGAGAGATTATTTAAATTTTGGCATTGTTAACTAGCCCCACTGAGACGCGGATGCTTCTTGTGGGGTTTATGTTTCTCAACGTATTCGATTTTCTTGAGTTGTAGCTGAGTTGAGGACTTCTGTAACCTTAAATCATAACAAAAAAGCTACTCCATCAAAGCTACAGTTACAATAAACTTCGACAACCTTTTGCAAAATTCATTATCATAACCCTTGATCTTTAAAAACTCTTCTGCAGGAATAACCTGACTTCAATAGTGACGTGATTTACAAACTTCGTATGATCTTTATAATAATACAATCTTTATTAAACTTGTTAAAACGTTTATCAAAATAGGTTATGGCCTTATCAGTTTGCAGCGCACTGCATGTTTAGAGGTTGACCTGTTGGAAGTTCGCCACTTTGCTTTCAAGGACGGTTTCGTTTGATGTTTGTCTTCAATGGTTTATTTTCTAATTGCTCTGGCTTCCACATGTCATCGAATACTTGCTTTGGCGCATTTTAGGTTTTTGTTTGTTTATATGCATATATACATGATCATCTTTGTGTTATATTTATATTGCCTATTAATTCTGCCTTGTTTGTTAAAGGATATAGACGTTTACACCTACTTTTAATATGTTTTTAAGGAACTAATGCTTGCATGTTTCTAGGCCAACCCCTCTTTAATATTGGTGGTCATAGCAATTGGCAGTCATTAGTTTTAGTCAGTCTTGGAAAGAGAATTGAAGTGTTAAGAAGTTTCTTGAAATTATGGTTTACATCCATCTTGGATCAGTTATTGTAATTAGTTCAACGTTTCAATATTTGCATTGTCTGTCTATATGGGACAGTTAAGTTTAATACAATTTTGTGTAAAGTACCATTATTTCCTAGTGTGGCTGGAAAAGGTTGTGGGATTGAAAGATAGGAAAAGTTATTTGTTTTATTATTTGCTAATTGTTTATTGTTGTATTTTCTCTAACATTGATTCTGTCTTAAATTGATCAATGGATTGATAATTTACAAAATACCAAATCATATTACTTAAGATGTGATTTTAACTATGTGTAACTTTGTAATTGCCATACATAAGTTTGTATCTGTAAGACTGTGAATAAGTAATAGATATATAGGTCTGTCCATGCGAACGTTTGTCGGATATGTATATTTTATAAGTAATTATTAAATGAATTAATGAAAAGAGGCAAGTATTGCATTATCGATTTTGCTGCACATCTGAATCGGTTGTCTATGTCTAGTTTGTTAAGATGTATTTCAAAGGTATATGAACTAATTCGAACCTTGTCTGTGCATATACATGTAGAGCTGGTGGCGAGCTGGTGTTGGAATGTGACTGAGAAGTACATGGGATGAACATATTCTTTATATCGTAGTTATGTAGGTATTATTATTAACTATATGACTATATTGTGACTATATCATTCAATAGTTCATACTGCAATTATGCGTACACTGTCCCGTTTTATTGGGATGACAATATGGTAAGATTGAGGTTAGCCATTTTGCCACTGACCGTTCTAATGAAGTAGGTCTATTGACAGACAACCCTTTGTGTTTGTAATGTCACATGCCTTGACCTTTATTAACATTGTTATTGAGTGTTTTAACGCGTGTGTTTGATTGGCTGTATTCTGTTAAAGCTACATTCCCTGTTCGACATGTATTCCTACTTTTGAGAATTGTTTATAGTTTGCATTATGTTAATATATCCATTTATTAATTAACTTATCTATATTATGCGTGTTTTACTAGAAACTCTAAATATAATACGACGTAAACTCGGGCCAATACGAACCGAAAGTTGGCCAATATCAGAAAACAAGGCCGAATATGAAGAAAAAAACTCGTCAACACGAGCTTAAATGACGTCATTCACGTTAAGTGACGTCAATCACGCTCGCTTACCAACCTATACATGAAACTAATTAAGGCTACTGTAAGTTAACGCGTAAACGCAAATCATGTCAAAATAATGTTATTTAAATAAAATTCTACTGTAGTGGAAGTTAATTAATTATGTGTTTTCATATTGTCCGAGTTATTGGTCCAGGGACTGTCATACTGGCCCGCGGCCTTCAGCCTTGGGCCAGTATGACAGTCCTTTGGCCAATAATTTGGCCAATATGAAAATACTTGATTAATAACATCATATAACAGAAGGATAGTAAAATGTGAGTGTCACATGTCAATGTTAAAAGCATTAAGGTGTGTTTTAAATATATTAAGCAATTGTATGTCTGCTACACTTTATATTTCAGCATATTATTGCTACATTACTTAACCCGTGATATTGATAAAATTGTAATATTTTAGATGACTTACATTGAGAATTGATACCTTCAGAGATGTGTTTTGTTCATTATAAGCAATAAATAATGTTTACTGAAGCTGACGTTTGCTTCTATGACAACCCCTTTTTCGAGCGAGTCAGGTCACGCTACAGCAAATGACACCCAACGTAAAATAGAAAAAATAGTCTACAACCATTTCTAAACAAGTTATTAAATCATGGTACTTTAGATAGTTTCACCGCAATTCAATAAAAAACAAACATTATCCTATAGAAACCACAGCACCCAAATGCAATGGTACCGTAGCCCGCATGCTACCACAATACAATACAAAAACACAACACACAAGAGTGGTGCAAACAGGGTGGTGAAAACAGGGTTACCAACATGGAATGGTCAGTAGGCAATATGGTCCACTGGTTAGCTTAAATCGAGTTTATGTGTACGCAACCTCGCTATTATCCTGTCTGCAGCACCCAAACTGACAAGACAGTGTAAATAAAAGTTCATTCCATCAAAAGAAAATCTCTAACAATGAAGTCCACATCCAGAGAAATTAGCAAACGATAAACGAATATGTTAAATACTGACTAAAACTAGTGATTCACCGATCATATTTCACCTGAATGGCAGGTGACAAACTAACTCGCCACTAACACCTATATGGCTACGACCATAAGAGGGTTAGCCTAATACTGTTAAGGTAAGAATAAAACACATGCAAGTATTAGTTCCTTAAATGACAAAACATATCAAAACAGCTTAGATCATAAACAGTAACGAACCCTCCTCCATGTCCCCACATTCCTGGTGGTCCTCGTCTATAACCGAAAGCTGTAATTGTAAATAAAACGTATTAAATAAATTCAGAGGCATAACGCACAGTGATTGGCAAACAGGAATGTCATAAAAGTCATAAGTGTGGATTTATTATGTTATCAACTATTCAGGTATATCTGATAATTACCTATGTACATATAATTACATACTTTTAATGATAATTTGGAATATTTTGAACTGGATTACGTATAAAAAAAAATGATTTAAGAAGTCCGTAAAATAAAAAAGGCTGCTCTTCGAAAATGTGTTAACTCTAAGGTGAAAGTGTAGCTTTGCATGTAAATCAGTTTCTACGCCATTCCCCGTTTTGAAGATTGTCATGATTGTAGCTATTATCTTTCTATTAATACTTAGTAAAAACTGCGACATGAAACACAGTCAAACCTCGTGACTGTTTATAATAACCGTTTGAAATACAGGCGACGCCGCCAATTAACACAGTCAAACAAACTTCAACATAATTATATCGTTCAGTGATTCAAATAATATATAGAGAAAACTCTGAACCTTGCTCCAACGAACAAATGTGTGTACAACAAAATTTACAGCAGTTCTACAGGTAGAGAGTATTGCAGGGGCCCATTCTTCATATTTGTATCTAAATATATATGAAGAGTGGGCTCAGAATCTTCATTTCTGTTGGCGCCATATAACATTTTTGCGTGTTTTTTTTTTTGTAAAATAAATAATTCAATTCAAATAGTAAATAAACATGAATTCCGATATAGTCCAATTACAAATACACATTATTTTTATTGAGTAACTGCTTACGTTTAAGATAAATGTATTCAATCAATTCTCGTTATGCCTCTATAAAGTATTTCATGCAAAACATTATTGTTCGAACATTTGTTTGTGTGTTTTATATTTAGAATATTCTTTGTTGTATTGATCTTTGGTCGATGTTTGTAATTCCCTCACAGTACGATACTTTAAACAATTTCACTAAAAAAAAAAGAAGGGAAAAAAAATGAATGAATGAATGAATGGTGTTTTACGGCACGTCGACACATAAATAGGTCATATTGTGCGCAAAACCTGATGAAAGATAAAGAAATGAAGGATTAATTAAAAATTAATGTAAATATATAAAGATAAAACTATTTAGGAAAAAATGAAAATAAAAAAGGCACTATGAAATATTCGGAAAACATGCCTTTACAATAACTCCGATAAAAACCTGAGATACTATCGACATCTAAAAAAAAACGTCGTTGATGATAAGCTTTATAAAACTTATAAACGATTAATAAACATTCTTCTGAAAGTCTGCAGATATTTGCATACAAACTTGGACGCGAAAAAGAACATAATCAGTCTGTGCGGTTCACTGAAAGGCATAACTGAACATTTAAAAAATACATACGTATTGCTGAAGTAAAGGAAACCAACGTCACGAGTGCAACCAACACCAGTATAGCCAATGTAAACTTCATCTTCCCTCTGTTTGTGTGCGCAAAGAGTTAACATCTGACGAAGATTGGTAATTTTTGAACATATATAGTGGTCTAAAACAATAAAAACATCAATGTGAGAGTGTTCTATCAATTACCTATGAGGTAAAAACAGGGTATATTATAATTTGTATATGGCCTTTTCATTATTGTAACCGCAGCCAATACATGTCGTTATTACGACAAAAACAAAGGAAGCATTAGTTTTAGGCCTCTTAAGTTGACAGCCGTGTCAATGCCGCGTTAAATTACAATGGACCGTAACTATAAATCTATAATCAGAACAAAGTCATGCATGGAATGTCATTAGTAACTAGTACTATCTAAATCAATCATATTTTTTTGTGGTGCGGTTTTTATGACAGAAGTTTTGAGGGGAAACGTGCGGAGTATAATCTAGCCTAAGTATTGTGTTTCAGTTTTCATTAAAGGGACAAACGGCATTATTGCATCTTGAAAATTAAAAAAAGAATCTAGGCGACACGTTGTTCCTTGGGTTAGCCTCTATTTTTTTTGACAGCATTAATAATATATGCCAAACAAACAAACACAATTATTATTTAAATAGTTAAAACAAATGTGTTTATAAAGTAAATCATAAGGCATATATATGTGAAATGTAAATATGTGTGGTGTACATCCAAACTGAGGTGACAGAAATATCTGACATTTTTGACGTTCAAAAATCGGCTTCGTTTTTGGTTCAATGCCTTGTTTTGGTGAGGCCTATTTTTGATATTTTCAAATACATGTATATATAAATTATATAATTCTTCGATATATGCATTATCAAGCTAAACATTAAAAACGCGTGGTAAATACTTCAAATTTGCCATATGTGCCGTGCCTTTAAGGCAATACAAATTATGTCGTGGAATTGGGAACTTGTCACATACAAAATTAATGTCCTGCGTGTTGATCTTAATTAAAACTTTAAACATGTTAAGGACCAAACATATCAACTGTTTTAAAATAATAAAACAAGCATAAGAGTTTTTTGCAATACAATACTTAGAAGTTATTAAACGGCAATGGAGTGCCTTACGTGGTTATTGGCACGACTCATACTATATTGGCACGAGGGCTTTAGCCCGAGTGCCAATTTATTATGAGGAGTGCCAATAACCACTTAAGGCACAACATTGCTATTTAATGACTTTTTTATTATAAACCTACCCCTTCCCCCCCCCCCCAGCCCCCACTTCCCCCCCCCCCCCCCCACTCCCCACACCGACCCACGGACGCATTCTAATAAGTTGCACGTTTTTTATGAGCGTTTTTCTGCTTGTTGGTTTAAACATATTTTATTTCACATGTTCTTACAACATAATAGTTGTACACAATAGAAGAAAAAGGATTAGAACGAAAGTAAAATACTTATGATGTTCTTCTCCTAGGCATGATGATAATTGAACACAATTGATGGCATGTTTAACAGCAGTAATTTGATATGGTTGGAATATAAAATCTGGATGTGTGAAGGAGCAATGAGTAGTGCTAACAAAAATAGTTTATACATATTCCAAAATAGCTTGTTCAATTAAGTGAAAGAAAAATGAGATAGTAGAGTAATAAGGCATACAAAACGAAAGAAAAAAAATAACGACTTAAAATGTTAAATCGACTGAAAGAGAATACAATTCAGTTCTCATTTTATATCGTTGCGTGTGTTTATAAGCGTTTATTTATCCTCGCTGTATTGCACTAAGCATTTTAGCGAGCAGACCTAGATTTTAAGTCTCATCCGAAGGACTAGTTAGGTAGGAAATACTTTTGAAATATTTCGGTAATTAACCCAAATTCGGTCCTGGCTGGGATTGAACGCGCGATCCCTGGGTTACTAAGCCGCAATGCTAACCATTACACCACGGCGCTACCTTATATCGTTGCTTTAAATGGGGGGTAAATGGGGATTGACACATGGAAGGGGATGCTGCCGGTTTGAGAATACAACAACAGAACGAATGAAACGAACTACTAGATAAATCGTTTTGAGTTTTTTATATAATTATTTACCGCGCTGAAGATAAAAATGTTTGTGTCGCAGGATACATTTTCGTCTCCAAAGATAAGTGTTTTCAGCGTAGTGTTTGGAAGACGGGGAATTGAATTTAGCAATACAGCTCTTATATCGGTGTACTTATTGTAGTTAAAATAAACGCAGTCTGGTGTGCAGTATTTGGAAGTTTCTTTGTCCGAAGTAGTATTATAATGGAGTGTTGCTACTATCACGATTAAGTGAGTTTTTGAAAGAAAACATTGTTTCGGCCTGACGTGAGTCTTCAGGTAAGTTTTTCCATTCACGAATGACAGAGGGGAGAAAAGAATCGTAGTGGTAGTTTGCATGGGCATTAATAGTTTGGATGTTCATGGCATTTCGTAGGTTGTATCTAGAGATGTTACCGACAGAGGTAGGAACCAAACCAGAGAGGAAAGTTGGGTTAAATGGTTTACCATTTTATAAAACATGATCAGTTTGTGTTTACGGCGCCTGTTTCCAAGAGTTTCCCATCCGATTTCTCTGTAAAGGTTGTCAATAGAGACAAGTTTCGTTGCTCCAGTTTTCTAATATAGGTCTAATATATGACGTATAGATGGTTTCTAGTGAAACTCTATCAAGTTTAAATTTAAGTTGTCGCATAATATTAATCCTTTGTCATGCTTTGGATTTGAAATATTCAATGTGCTTGTGCCAGGATAGATCATTTGACAGATAGACACCGAGATGCTTATGGTCTTTGACTTCAGGTATCATTTGATCGTACATGAATACATGCGGGTGGTTTATGAAATTAACTTTGCGTGAAATAAGGAGAGATTTGGTTTTGGCTGGATTAAATGTAACAAGCCATTGCTCTGCCCACTGTGGAATTTTTAGTAGATCAAAATTAAGTGTATTTGCATCAGCGATAGGATTGTCTGCAACAATAAATAGGCCCGTGTCATCTGCGAAAAGACGAATGTTTGAATTGATGTCTATAACAATATCATTAATATAAAGAAGGAATAAAAGTGGCCCTAAGATGGATCTTTCGGGAACACCGGCTTTAATGCAGTCAAGATGTTATTGGTTTGAAAGAAGTTAAACACGTGTTTAAAAATGTTATTTACTAAAACTTTTTCAACACAGCTAAGAAGTGCTATAGGTCTGTAGTTGGACACGATTGATTTGTCTCCAGATTTGAAAATGAAACAAACGTGGGCTTCCTTCTAAGTTAATGGCACAATGCTATCCCTTAGGGAATGATTAAATAAAGTACACAAAGGTTCAGATAGTTCGATGGCTAGTTCTCTAAGAACACGGTTGTTAACTGTATCGGGACCTAGAGCTTTTCCTAGTGGTAGGGT
The DNA here is from genome assembly GCA_037043455.1 of Cyrtodaria siliqua. Taxonomy (NCBI): domain Eukaryota; kingdom Metazoa; phylum Mollusca; class Bivalvia; order Adapedonta; family Hiatellidae; genus Cyrtodaria; species Cyrtodaria siliqua. The sequence goes on from JAWPHD010007697.1 coordinate 96,006, forward strand.
TTCATTAATTTGTTTTACCTCATTCGGACTTCGCAAAATGGAACTGAGGGTCGAATCGTTGATAGCGGGTAAGATGGGAGGTCCTGTATTAGCGTCATTTATTAAAGTTTGTTCTCGAAAAAAATCATGTAAAAGATTTGCTTTCTCATAGTCGTCTGTTATAATAGAACTATCTGATTGCAGCGTGGGTACGGATTCTTTTCGATTTGAAAACATAAAATAGTTTAAGGTTGACCACCAGTTTTAAGTAGATCGATTTTCAATTTTTAGTTTCTCTGACATTTTTTTGAAATGGTCATCTTTGTTTTTCCTAATTAGGTCAATTGTCTCATTTCTAAGTTTACGAAATTTCACCCATAGAGCTAGCTTGTTTTTTTGTTAAGCTTTCCGATATGCTCCCTTACGTTTTCTCTTCATTTTTTAGCAATTAAATAGATGAGGTTATCCACGAAAGATCGTTAGGCTTAATGCGCACGAGTTTGTTTGGAATCATTGTTTTGCTATATGTATTATACGTTCTGTTATTTTGTTTATATGTTCGTTTATATCGTTATCATGAAGCATTATCCAGTCTGTATTTATGGTGTCCCAAGGTATCATAATCACCTTTGTCATAACTCCTGCTTGTTAACCAAACAAATATGTTTACGCCCCTAAAATGTCACACATTTTTGTTGTTGCTTGTCAACACCTTTTTGGAAACCTTACGCCCCCATCTCCCCTCCCCATCCCCACCCCTCCACCCTCTAACCCTCTAACCATCTAACATGAACTCCTGGATCCGCTCCTGTTTACGATTAGAAAACATTATCTACGACATTGTCAGGTGTACAATTTCATTTAAGGCATAACATTGCCGTGTTTTTTTTATTACATAGCCTACCTGTTAGAAATAAAACTCAATAGATCTACAAGATTATTTATTTATTTGTTTTAGGGCTCTCTCTCCAGCTAATTTGTTTACGTCAGACCTCGTGTTAAAAACTCTTTCTCTGACGTCAATCCTATTCATGACGTCATATACTTTCAATACAAATTTTATGCACGCTTCCGGTTTAGAGCTCCGGTTACACTTTTCCACCTATATAAATATGTTACTATTTATAGTAAGGTATATAATAATACTCTGTTACTGACGTTAAAGTCGTGTAAAGCTCTATTACATTATTATTCACTTCTTATTTATTTAGTACTTATATAAGTTTAGAATGCTTTAAGCGTTTACAAAATTAAATATCTTCTTTAATATTTCTGCAAATTTCTGCAAAATAATTGAGCAATTACAGAAATTGCATCCCAACGCTGTATGTGGCTAAATACCGACTATCAAATTCAATACTTCCATTTATCCATTTATCCATATAGTCAGTGCAAGAAAGATTCAAAGAATCTCTTTAATATAAATTTTTTTTTTTTTTTAAAAAATCTCCAGTCAGCCAGTTGCATTAATTTAAATATGAGGACATTTATAACATAGAAGAACAAGCATGTGAATACGCATTCAAAAACAAATATAATTACAAAGTTAATAGGCAAGACATGTGGCATCACAAACAATAGGACTACCGCCTTTGAAGGTCAGTGAAAAAAAGGCAACTGAGGTTTTTAACCAGGTTCTCACTCTTACCATATAGTCATCCCAATAAAACGTGGCAGTGTAACTAAAGATATCCCCGCCAGGTTATATTCTCTAACAAACAAGGCAGCATTAATAGGCAATATAAGTATAACACATAGATGATCATGTATATATGAATATTAACAACCTAAAAACCAGAATAGCAAGTGCTCGATGGCTTGGCGCAACAAGGCAAAAGGCAGCGCAACAAGAGAACTCTTTGAGGATTTAGGATTTGACGTCATCATAGGGTCCACAATCTTTCCAGTTATCGCACAATCAACGAGGAAAACATAGTGGCGAACTGTCAATAGTTCAACCACTAAACATGCAATACTTTGCAAAAGGATCACAACCTCTTTTGATATACTTGTTAACAAGTTTAATAAAGATTGTATGAAAGTGATTATAACCAATGATCTTACGAAGTTTGTAAATCATACCACCATAGAAGTCAAGTTTGGATAGTCCTTGTCGCAGAAGATTTCTTAAATTAGTTAATATTTTAAAAGTATATCAGGCTGGTTACGATAAAAAACATTTTGCAAAGCTTTTTCGAAGTTTATATTAACGATAGCCCTGGTGGAGCAGCTTCTTAGTTATACAAAGATTACAAATACGAAAGTCTTCAACTCGACTACAAGCTGTAGAAAAACGAATAAGTTGAGCATTAAGCATGTTGACCCCATATGAATTAGCTCGGTGAGTATCCCCATGTAAGTAGGGATAATCACCGATATCGAACTTAAAACCATCTCTCTTGTCACAAATTTTGCTTATTATTTCTCCATTTTCAACTGAGAGATGCAAATCGAGAAAAGAAATAGTATATACAGATATCGGTGGTACATTCTTCAATACCTTTGTTTTCCTACTTGAATAGATGGTTCTACTACTCAAGCCTTTAAAGGTTCTGAGTATTGTTTAATCACCCTTAGTATATGTTCCTTGCTTTTTAATTTAGTCTTTTGACAGGATTCATAACCGCTGCTCCCAACTAAACTCCATTCGTTTATTTCGCCCATTGTTTTCCCGTTTAGGGCAAAGCGTTTTGTTAGAAACTGGGACCATACGCCGCTGGCCATAGAATGGTGTGAAAATACCATGTTCCATGTTCACCGTCATACGCATACCATCTTCAGGATGGCTGAAATGTTTGTGCTATAGACATCTTAAATGTTCATTTCTGCTCAACCCGGGGCTAGAGGGCGTGGAGGTAGCAAGCACTGTTCACCACCATTCATGAACAGTCTCTATCAAACCGAGACTGCAATATATTTTGTACTTATCGTGTTCGGCGATTTCCAAATTTCTCATTTCATACTTTTTTTTTTTGTAGGGTTTATTAACCGTAGTAGAAAAGAACGTGTTTCAATATTTAATATATCATCCAGATACCGAGAGGTGTTATTACATGCTTCGATGTATCTGGAAAGACTCACCTGAAATACCGATATGGGTACCAGCAATGTATCTATAAACAGTATTACATACCTGACGAAAATATTATCGAATAGGAATATAAGTGTTTGACAAACTTCTTGGCAAATTCACATACTGTAGTGTAATCGTCTAAACTGCCGTTTGTAAAAAGCGCTTTACTATTGTTACATGCCTTCTTTCGTAGGCATATGTCGATGTTTTCACTATCTGATATGACTGTTATTCAAATTGTGTTTTTTATGTGTATCGACTTGCACTGTAAATTCGGCTATTAAGGTCTGTACAAATCTAGAAACAATTTGTTTTAATTTCAATGTTGGACTGACATTTATTTATATCTAAAAAATATAGAAACGTTCACAACTAGGTCAGACTAGGTTTTGCTTTTAATTCATGTATGTGATGAAATGCCATTTAGTACAAAGTATGTTTCTTTAACTGTTGCAATTTATATATTTCCCTAAACAAATAAAAACACATCGTACATACTTGATTGAGCGTCATGACATGTCCACACAGAATATTTAGTCATCCGTTAATTATATACGCTACATGTTGTGCTGTCAGCAGATGGTTGGTATGTTCGTATGTCATTATGAGTGTCATTATCTTTGACTTATATTACTGCGACAGTTAATGGCTCAGGTGATGTGATTAATAATTCGGCAAAATTGTGTAATTGGATACAGCCAGCTCATCTCAAACTAATTTAAATATAGCATAAAAAAATCAAAGATGACATGATACAATTTCGAGAATCGATAAGGTTGTGAACATTCATTCTGCTGGATGAAATGTATTTTACTGTCGAACTAGCAAACTGGGAGAATGGAAAATGGCAGTATCCTAGCGCAACAGCATAATATAAATCTCCATCTTTAATAGCTTATAAATCAAGAAAATTAATTTACATGGTAGTAAAGGTCTATATTTTCTCCTTCATAATGGTAAATATTATACAATTATTTGCATCAGATTTCAAGAAATACTAGTTTTTAGTATGGGATGGCGAGTTGTCCGTCGTCCGTCCGTCCGTCGTCCGTCGTCTGTTAACTTTTGTCTCGTTAAGATCTTTACCAAACTTAAACAGATTGTTAATATCAATGATAGCTCGGACAAGTTCGAAAACCAGCCAGATCGGACCAGTAACAGCACAGAGTTATGGCCCTTGATTTAGTTAAAAATGCTATATTTTGCCTCGTTAAGACGATAGGGCCTTCATATTTCATCCAATCTTTACCAAACTTAAACAGATTGTTAATATTAATGATAGCTCGGACAAGTTCGAAAACCAGCTAGATCAAACTTGTAACAACAGAGTTATGGCCCTTGATTTAGTTAAAAATGCTATTTTTTGCCTCGTTAAGACAATAGGGCTTTCATTTTTCATCCGATCCTTACCAAACTTTAACATATTGTTAATATCAATGAAAGCTCAGATAAGTTTGAAGACCAGCCAGATCGGACCAGTAACAGTGGAGTTACGGCCCTTCGTTGAGTTTAAAATGCTATATTTTGCCTCGTTAAGACGATAGGGCCTTCATTTTTCATCCAATTTTTACCAAACTTTATCAGATTGTTAATATCAATGATAGATCAGACAATGAAAACCAGCCAGATCGGACCAGTAACAGTGGAGTTACGGCCCTTCATTGAGTTAAAAAAGCTATATTTTGCCTCGTTAAGAGGATAGGACCTTCATTTTTCATTCGATCTTTACCAAACTTTAACAGATTGTTAATATCAATAAAAGCCCGACAAGTTCGAAAACCAGCTAGATCGGACCAGTAACAGCGGAGTTACAGCCCCTTGATTCAGTTAAAAATGCTATATTTTGCCTTGTTAAGACGATATTGCGTTTGTTTTTCATCTGATCTTTACCAAACTTTACCAAATTACTAATATTAATGAAAACTTGGATAAGTTTGAAAACCAGCCAAATTGGATCAGTAACATCGGAGTTATGATTTAGTTAAAAGTGCTATATTTTGCCTTGTTAAGATGATTGGGGTTTGTTTTTCATCTGATCACCAAACTTTACCAGAGTACTAATATTAATGAAAGCTCAGACAAGTTCGAAAAACAGCCAAATTGGATCAGTAAAACTGGAGTTATGGCCCTTGATTTAGTTAAAATGCTGTATTAAGTTCGAAAAATAATTTAAGAAGTGATTGGGGACACTCAAATCTGCCATAATCTCATTATGACACAAGGTAAAACTTCTATATCTCGTTCTTCAGTTTCTCTTCTTATATTTAAGGCAGAAAGATTATAACGCTCTCACTACACACAGGATATCATTTTCTTTAATTTGAGACCAGTCGCAGACTCCTGCTGTGAAAAATTATGAATTCTATATTGATTCAGATTTCAGCAAAACTACAACAACAACAAGAAGTAGCATAAAATAGGCCATAGTCAGACTTTTTAAATAACATTTTTTGACATTTTTAGGAAATATAGGAATATTCTGAAAATACCAGTACATTCTAAACATAATTGTCTTTAATTTGAGACCATATGCAGACTGTTGCATTAAGAAATGACATTTTCTGTAAGTGCATACGTGAAATTTCGAGAATTTTCTAAAAGCATCAGTGCAAATCTCTGGTTTATTAGCTCTACTGGCAAAGGGTCAGCAGAGCTTATGGGATGGCGAGTTGTCAATCGTCCGTCCGTCCGTCGTCCGTCGTCTGTCAATGTTAATGTCAATGAAAGCTCGGTCAAGTTTGAAAACCAGCCAGAACGGACCAGTAACAGCGGAGTCATGGCCCTTGATTTTGTTAAAAATGCTATAATTTGCCTCGTTAATACGGTAGGGCCTTCATTTTTCATCTGATTTTTGCCAAATTTTACCAGATGTTATGACTTTCTTTTTTTATATGTTTTTTTTTTTGAATTTTTTTTTTTTCTTTTTTTTTTTTTTCTTTTTTCTTTTTTTTTTGAAATTTTTATAAAAATTGATTGATTTTTTTATTGATTTTTTTTGATTTTTTGATTTTTTTTTGATTTTTTTTTTTATTTTTTTTTTTTTTGATTTTTTTTTATTTTTGAATTATTTTTTTTTAACTCTATGTTGGACCAGTTTGACCAGTAAACAGAGGAGTTATGGGTCTAGATTTAGTTAAAAATGCTATATTTTGACTCGTTAATACGGTAGGGCCTTCATTTTTCATCTGATCTTTACCAAACTTTACCAGATTTTTTAGTTATGGCCCTTGATTTAGTCAAAACTGTTTTTTGCCCGAAATTTAAAAAAAAAACGTAAATGGCAGTCACTCGCTTCATTGATGTTATAAGAGCCATGTTAGCCAGTAGAGCGTCCACAGGCCCTCTTGTGCTTCTATTTTTTACAACCCCACTGTAGCCGCTTGGAGCACGTCATTTGTATGCTATAACGTCGCCTTGAAAACCAACAACAACCTAACGTTATTAATGATGAAACATCTTATAAATAATAAACTTAATTGCTATTTAATTAGATTTTTGTATTATTCATTGCATTAAATAAATATTTTACAGCATTGTTGGATAATCATGTTTTGTAAGTATATCACAACTTTGGAAAGATAGCATCTGAATTCGATCGATTTTAGCATACATTTTCAAAGTATTCAGAAAACAAATAGCATAGTCATTCAAAAAAAACATATTTGTTTAATATATATCGGTATTATTAATTTTGTTTACACGTATATTTTGAAGTAAATATATAAGATTTAAACATTTTAAGTTTTTGTATTCCATTTATTTTTTCGCGCGGATAAATTATTTATTAAAATTGCACACGAATTATTATCCCGTGCGTACGAATTATTATTACGTTGCTACGATTTAACGATATCAAAAGAAATAAAGGAAAATCGGGGAAATCGTTTTACCAGTTACATTGTTTCAAATTACGATAATTTATTATTACAGAACTAGTCTTCTTATCCACAAACAAAATAGTCATGATTTCCTAAAGACATCATAAACATAAAGAAGATAATATTGCGTTGTTCTTTCCATTTATTTTGACGTGTGTATCTTTTCATATAGATAATGTTTTCTTATAACAATGCATGTGAGAATACATTGTATTCTGTTTCTTCCAAAAAAAATATCCATTCTTTCGTATTCATTTATTAGGTTCCAAGTGGTCCTTAATGGCACAATTATGCCAACTATTGGTAGAGTATCAAGTGGACAAATGTCCAGTTACTTGCCGAATGTTGGTTAGTACTGGCAACAGAAGCCACGGTTAAGTTAACTGACCGAAAATGACTGAAAACATGTTGATAAATAGCGTTAAAATCAAACACAACAAGAAGAAGGTGAATTGATATCCTCCGACAAAGTGTTGTCTTCTGAGTAGGAGCATAGGTGGAAAATAAATACAGACGAACGAACAAACAAAAAAAGCTCAGATGTTGGGTTCTGCAAGTCGTCTTGATGAGTTGAGTAAAAGTGTAACGGACGGAAGAACGGACGGAAAACGCCAAAACTATATCCCTCTTCGTTGGGGATAATAAAATAAATAAAATAATAAAACGTAAATAAAGATAGTTTAGGGGGCGGGTGATGTGGGGCATGGGGTCTCCATGCATGTCTTGATGGGTTAAGTATTTGTGTATTTGTGTCAATTCATTTCAAAATCTCTACAAACATGAGCGTTACGGAGAGAGAACACAAAATACTTTATTAAACGCACATAAAATACTTATATGACCTTGAACTTGAACATATAGACCCGGTGAGAAGGGTATTTGTGTCAATTTTTTCAAAATCCCTACCTGCATGGAAAAGTTATGGTGGACACTATTTATGCATCTAAGAAGTATATGACCTTTATGATTACCTTTATTACCTTGACCTTGCACGTCGTCTTGATGAGATGAGTATATGTGCCAATTTATTTCAAAATCCGTCCACGCAAGCGGACACGAAAATTGTACGAACGAACGAACGAACGAACGGACGGACGGACGGAGGGAATTACTGTATCCTCTTCCGCCTGCGGCCGAGGGGGATAACGATGATTATGGTATATACATATTATTGGGTCGGTACTAAGGACTTTCGACTAGTATATTGGCATCCACATTTATATCGAAATAATGCTCTTATTATTTTACTTGGATCAGCTCTTATCCTTATATACTGCAGCGCATTAAAAACGTTAAACGTGTTCTTATATACTGGACAGCATTAAGAACGTTACACATTTTCTTGAAGCAATGTTTGTATGGATTTGTAACTGTAAACGGCTTCAAAAATAAACTCTTTGTCTTCGATGTTACGCAGTGGGAAGCCATGCAGTGTGCGTAACATCGATGTTTTTCCATGTTTAGTTCATGACTATTAAGGTGAATGTACTCTCAAAAAATAGTAAAGTTAAAAGTAGGATAACTGAACAACGACTACATGTTTTTACACGAAACTGGCGGTATATCACATAATTATCATAAAAGTCGTATACAAGCTAAAATAATAAAACCAAATCTTAGTGAGGATGTTTATCAACAATGCAATACATAGTGCACCTAGCAGGAATTAGAACTCATCAATATCCGACTATTTTTGGAATATAACTTGCAATATATTACCTTGATATCGTTGTCTAGGTTGTACCAGCCATTAAAAAGTAAACAATATGTATAAAGTTGTTTTATGCAACTGTTTAGAACACCTGTCTTGAAATCATATATTATGAGTAGCATAAACCATTGCAGCACCGCTAAATGTTAAAATTCCGCTAAATTTGATCTGTTGTGAAACCCTGCCATTTGGATGTAACCGTATCATTGAAATAATAATGTTTTACACATTTTATATGTATGCATTTCAACGCAGTCACCCTTCTTGAGCGCATACAGCATGTGGTCCAGTGGATAGCACGGTGGACTTGAAATCCGGAGAAGGTTCAAGCCTCGCCGGCGCCATTGAGTTTCGTCGGTTTGTTATTTGGCAAGAAAATTTTCCTCGTGAAGACAGAGGTAGCCTAGTATGTCTGATCGGGGCCGTCCTGTGTATCGGAGTCTATCCTTTAAGTTAAAGAACTATAGTAATCTATTTGTTATTATTGGATTGGCAGGTTCACGAATTTCAAAGTGTAGTTCCGCACTCTCAGCGGCGGGTCTTAATAACATATAATGTGTTAAACAACATCCAATTCATTCAATTCTGTTAGTATATATGTTTTTACATTATATGTATAAAACTGTTAGAATCAGTAATTCACAACTATTCTATGATGAATCAATTATTATATTATGAATTAATGAAAGTATGTACAATGCAACGTTCAGGCTTTGCTTGCATATATATATAAGTTCAGCAAGCCTGAACAAAGGATACACGCATTGAACAGGAAGTGTAAGTCTTCCTCAGAATATTTGCAACATCACTATTATTTAAATTTTCTGATATATGCATATATTGCACAAAAGACACAAACAGTCCACAGGACTCTAGATAACGGAAATGTAGGTGTTGTTCATTTCTAGTTGTATGCGTTATTCTATACTTATTACGATTAATACGTGTTGAATATGTATTACACATAAAGACACGAAGTAATAGTTAACACATGCAAACACAAAATCTAATTAGATGTCTATTTTAATGCCTTTAATTGCAATTTATGTCTCTTTTAACGATGTTTAACACAGTTTGAATTACAACACCCACATAAATCACAATAAAGAAGCATGCATATGAAATTGAAAACTATTACATGCATTTGCACGAAAAACATCGAAGAAGATGCTTAAGGGTAATACATAGACTACTGTACTAACTACTAACCATGGCAACAATTTGTTAGAATTGGTACAGTTGTTACAATAGCACCTTCTTAACATATTTTTTGTACGAGGACTATAAGCTTCTAGCTCTTGTAGTTTCAGAGAAGATGTTTTAAGTCACAATTGTGCCCTATATAAGTCTATGCAAAACATTCAAACTCGTTATATTAAAACTTTGGACCTCTTTATATTAAAACTTTGGACCGCCGCGGTGCAGCCGTTTTTTACCCCGGGGAGCGGGTTGTCAAACTTGTCCAAGCTTTCATTAATATCAACAATCTGAACAAGTTTCGTGAATATCAAATACAAAATAAAGGAGCTAGAGGGTTCACAAGGCTTAATACGGCATTTTTCAGCCAAACAAGGGCCATTACTCTGGTGTTACTAATTCGATATGGCTGGTTTTCGAAATTGCCAGAGCTTTTAATTGGGATGGCAATAGCAATATGTTACAGGTAAGAGTGAGGTTTGGTGCACTCTAGAACCTGATTTAAACCCCAGCGGCCCTTTACCGCTGACTTTTCCAAGGCGCTACCCCTGCTGTACCACTTTTTATGTCCGTGGTGTTTTATACGTTGCTTCTGTTTTCCCTTGTGAGTGTTGTTTGTTTAAAACGTGTGTGGATTTGGTTGATGTGTTTGACTTTTATACCTACTTTTCTCAAATAATTACACCACATTTGATTTATACAATTGACAGCGGCGTAGTTAGGATTTCTTAGGTTGTACGCACATCTTTATCTTTAGTCGAGCATCGTAGACGTGAGTGGGCTATGGGGAACCTGGGATATGCCTCCCCCACATTGTTTTTTATTTTACTGAGTCTGTGACGTGTAGACATACCAAGTGCTCATGGACTAACTTATCTAAGTACATGACGGTAACCGTGCATCTTATTATACAACCGTGCGTCTGCTTATAACTATGCTACAGTTTCCTGTTATAGAACACGGTATGAAAACCTGCTGTGCACCTTGGTAACTGTTTTTTATGACCTATGATTTTCCCATCAATTAAGAAATGTTAGCTGTCTTTTACCTGCCACAGAGTGTGCGTCCTTTACATACAGGTAGCTACGCCCCTGATTGAAATAGCTTACAGTCATTACTTAAATAAAACATGTATGTACACGAGAAACCACCAGTAGTCACAACAATAACACTATTACAGCCTGTGAGTGCCACAGAGGGTGACACAACAGTCTTAGGAATATGCTTGTATGCTTGCACAACTTTTTTCACTTTCAAAAACGTTTATATTTAATAGATATTTGTTTTGTGTAAGGCAGAAATAAGATTCCCTGATTTTTCCCCGCAGGAAATTTGTTTTTGTCATATTCCCTGTTTACCCCGTTTTCCAGAGTCCGTGGCTACTCTGCTACACATGCGACTGGGTATGGAACTTTACACAATTATAGAGGGCAGTAAGAGGAAGTGCAGAGTGCATGAACAATAACTAGCTTCGTTCAAATAAGAGTTATTACCATGTGTAGTTTCAGACTCGTTCTGTTTGCCTGGATCGTAACTTGAACGCTACAAATTGGACTGGAAATAAACTACACAATGATAGAGTGTAATTAGAGGAAGAGCTGTGTTAAAGTTAAAGAACACACAGATTACATAAATATTACTATGGATATGTTTTCCTTTAATTTATACTTTTGATATGCCCATTTTAAAAAACGATTATGATATGGGGTTGTCTGTCGGTTTCTCTGTCCGTCCGTAAACAATACGCATTCCGGACGATAACTCCGAAAGCATATCCTCTACACTCATAACACTTCATTGCCCTAGGTGAGAAAAGGACCTTTATTTTTTTTGGGGTCGAAGTTCAAGGTCACCGTGACCTTATATAGAAGTACGCATTCCGGATGATAACTTCGAACCCTATCATCTACTCCTAAAACTTCATAGGTACATTGCCCTAGGTGAGAAAAATGAATGAATGAATGAATGAATGAATGAATGAATGAATGAATGAATGAATGAATGAATGAATGAATGAATGAATGAATGGTGTTTTACGGCACATCGACACATAAATAGATCATATTTTGCGCAAAAACTGATGAAAGATGAAGAAATGAAGGATTAATTAAAAATTAATGTAAATATATAAGATAAAACTATTTACAAATAAGGGATGATATGGTAGTAATATATATGTAAATCAACAAATGCCCGAAAACGGGTAGGTGAGAAGAGGATTCCTATTGTTTTGGTGGTCAGTATGCCAAAGGTCAATGTCATCGTGATTTTATATAGAAATATGCATTTAGGAAGATAACTTTGAAAACATAATTCCTACACGCTTCAAACGTCACAGGTACATTGCCCTCGGTGAGCGAATGATCCCTATTGTTTTTGGGGTCAGTAGCTAAAAGGTCAGTATCACCGTGACCTTATATACAAATACGCATTCGAAACAATAACACCTTTACTTACGAAACTTCATAGTTTTAGGTACATTGTCCTAGGTGGGACTAGGTGGGAGGAGGATCTTCTGTTTTGCGGTCAGTAGGTCACAGGTGAAGGTCATGAGGACCTAATATGGAAATACATATTGTGGATGATAACTTTGAACTATAACACCTACACCCAAGCAACTTCAAAGGTACATGTCCTAGGTGAGAGGAGGATCCCTATTCGTGTGTGGGTCAGTAGGTCAAAGTCACCGTAACCTTATATGAAAATACCCATTCCGGACAATAACTTCGAAACCATAAGACCTAAACTTGACAGTAATACTGGACGACAGTGTATTAAGAACTGTATGTTCGTACAATATAATCCACATTTAATACAAGAAAGTTGATATCATAGCAGTGGTTTAAATGAAACTAATGTTTTGTTCAAGTTCATAGCTTGTTATTGAGTTCTTACCTAACAACTAGTTTCTAATAATCTCACAATATAATGTGCACAATGGTTTAGCTAATGTGTATAACGATTTTCATCAAAGTTTCATTAATACTTTTGACATTTGGATGCAAAGAGAAATTGCTTTGGTATTTTATGCAGGTCACAAACATATATATACAGTCAGACCTGTGGTACTGGTCACCTCTATTAAGAGGTCGCATGCCTTAAGCAGCCACGTTTTCATATTCTCTGCCTCTAATAGTTAACTAAACTTGATTTGTATTAAGCAGCCACCTGCTTTAAGCAACCAGTTTATTCATTCCCTTGGGGGTCTGTTTAAGACAGGTTTGATTGTACAATTCATATAATTCATAACTCAGAACACAATCATTTTGTGAATGACATGATAAATAAATGGCGATTTCATCAGTCATAGCTATAGGTAATTAAAGATTATATAAACACCATTAATGTTTTTAATATAAAAACAGTTATTTCCAATTAACGACACATCGTGTTACAACTTAGATTACGTAATATTGCATAATAATATTTAGTACATCTAATTTTATAGTGCTTTGTTCTATATCAGTTTCATTATGTAATTAACGTAAATTAATATGTGTTACATTATATTACAATGTTTCATGCAATATTACATGTCTACTATTTGAACTTTAAACACATTCACACTCTTGTGAATAAAAAATCACTTTGTGGCATATATCGACACTACAACTACTTGTTGTTTGTTACTTACTTCCCAGAATAAACAATGCGCATAAATAGTATAATTGCGAAGTAATTGGATATTTATGCAAAGCGTTTGTTCTCTGTACGTACTGCCTGGACCCCGGTCTATAAACCTAGTCACGCGCTTCAGTGTTTATAACACAACACGAATACCATTGGCTTATTAAAACAGCGGGGGCGGGCCCCCATCATCACCAGGGTTATCTGTAACATATCCCATTCAGGCACAGCCAGTCGGAGTGGAAAATTCTAAAACCGCCGCAAGCCCCAACCAACCACCCTACAAAAACAAAAACAAAAATATATATATATATATAAATGCACACTATATCATAACGCTCGTATTGACTTTATTCTACGTCTAAGCTCCATGAATAGGCGAAAATCACCATAGCTAATTAAAGATTATATAAACACCATTAATGTTTTTAATATAAAAACAGTTATTTCCAATTAACGACAAATCGTGTAACAACTTAGATTACGTAATATTGCATAATAATATTTAGTACATCTAATTTTATAGTGCTTTATTCTATATCAGTTTCATGATGCAATTAACGGAAATATGTGTTACATAATATTACAATGTTTCATGCAATATTACATGTCTACTATTTGAACTGTAAACACATTCACACTCTTGTGAATAAAAAGTCACTTTGTGGCATTTATCGACACTACACCTACTAGTTGTTTGTTACTTACTTCCCAGAATAAACAATGCGCATACATTATAAGTATGTTTTATATGAAAAACAATGTTTAATATCAGAATGGAATGATAAGTTCAATTTCAATATAAAGTCCCTTTATCATTGTTTTTAATTTAGTTAAAATGTACTAGTTTATTACATTAGTGCAGAAAAATACAACGTTTTCCTGTTCATTGATGACAGGTACAAACAAAAACAAAAACCTTTAATTAATAACTGTTATGAGCATTCCACTATATACTATGCATAAGACAAACGATATGAGAATCAACCTATGAAAATCATAATAAGTATAGTGTACATTATGTTGAGACATTATATTCCTGTTGAAAATTCAGTCTGGATATAAAGGAATACGGGGGTGGATCTTTGGAAACGGCCGAACACGATAAATACGAAATAATGCAGTCTCGGTTTGATTGAGACTGTTCATGAACGGTAGTGAACTATGCTTGCTACCGTTCACGCCCCCTATAAGTCATTGATCTTGCTAGTTATACATTTAAAAAGTGCGATTGCTTCACTGAGGGATCGTTTTAAAAGGAAATCGGTATTCTATAAAAGCAATAAGCGTTCTATGAGTTCAAGAAATGTGTCAGAACTCCCAAACTCGGGATATTGTACACTCTTTTTAGAACATCTACAGTAGCAAGATGACATGGCAACTCCAAAGAATGGTCAACAGCTCCAAAAACCTCAGGCTGATGATACAACACGTTAGGAATGTCTGATGGCGTACACCGTTTGCTGTAAGATTATATGACTATTCCAAAGCAAAGAAAACCTGTCCAAATGAGCCTGGATTACTGAAAGAAAACAAAATCTCAAAGCTTCATTTTGAACAGGATCAGTCACTTGAAATATACCAGTGTCCATCATATCCTGAAAGAAGTTCCTTCCTCCAAACTTGGGTGAAAGAAGACTAAACTGCATCACAATCGTTAAATTCGCTGGTTGGCCGAAGATCTGCCTGTAAAAAGCTAAGGTGTCTAGAAAGAGAATCTGCATGAAATGCACGCAGTGCTGTTTGCAAATCTCTCAGTATGACATTCTCCGGCAATCTACACGAACGCAACTGGGAACATGTTTGTTGCGTTTTATGAATTGCAAAAAGTGGTTTGCAATAAGTTGTGGATCATTATTTGAATGTCCAGCCTTAAGCCATAGATTTTTTCTCGAGACACCGTCAATGCCACCATGAATAGCAATGCTGTAGGGTTTTAACTTGTCGTAGCCATCGATATGAATTAGAAAGTTGGGACCTCTGTTGAAGTAGATTCTGTCTTAGTCGATTTCTAGATCTAAGTCGTACTCCTTCAGGATCAAGAACTCTAAGTGCAAGTCTTAAAGTCTCTTGTGAACTCATCTGGTACACCCTTCGAAGGCCAAGCTTTTTCTTTATTCTCTTCAGTTTTCTCAACGACACAGTAATGTTGTGAACATAGAGCAGAAATCCACAGATATCTCTGGCCGTATGCCATAAATTGTAGTAATATGCAATGAGTTCATCTCCTAACGCCTGGTCGACTGGATATGGATAAGCAGACGACATTCGAAGTACAGAAACCGCCAAAATGATTACCACAATCTGAAAAGAGAAATAATTCGATCCTATGTGCTATGTTAATTTATTAATAAATGTAAAACCACAAAATAAAAAAAGGAGCCATCTCCTCAACGAAGAAAGTCGAGTTATAACAATTCAAGTTTTCAGGTCTAAACGAAAGTGTGACGACGACGCCGATAACGCACAACACAGTTATTCTTAAAGGGACAATGTTCCTAATGTTAAGCTTATAAAACACAATATAATTACGTTGATAAACATAACACACCAACCAGCATTAAATATGTAATACATAAAAACAAGAATGTTTGAAATCAAAAGCGATACAGCAAACAAGAGGCCCATGAGGGTCTGAATCGCTCTACTGGTTAAAGAGGCCATCACAGTTTGAGCAAAATAAATAATGATTTTTCAGAACCAGTGAAACAAGTTTCTGAGATCAAATACAATATGAAGGTGCTAAAGTGTTCACAAAGCTGTGTATGGCATTTTTCAATAATTCAAACGGGCCATACCTCTGGTGTTCTTGGTTTGACATAGCTGGTTTTCGAACTTGTCCGAGCTTTCAACAATATGGCAAAGTTTGGTAAAGATCAAACAGAAACTGAAGGTGCTAGAGTGTTCACAAGGCACTCAGGGTCACCATTAGAACAAACGTAGAGTTTTTGCGTGTCAGCGTGATTTAACACAAAAATGAGTGTGTCTCACGAATAGCTCATGCGTTAGACTTGACAGGTATGTTGCTTGACAAATGAACAAACACTTGGGAATTTACTGCATTATAAGTTGAAAATACTGACATGATTTGAAATTTGCTCATTTAAAAGTATTTCATATCAAAGATATTTTTCAAATTAAATCATTAAAATTATTCAAGGCAAAGACGCCATGGGGCCCGC
Organism: Cyrtodaria siliqua; assembly: GCA_037043455.1. Classification (NCBI taxonomy): domain Eukaryota; kingdom Metazoa; phylum Mollusca; class Bivalvia; order Adapedonta; family Hiatellidae; genus Cyrtodaria; species Cyrtodaria siliqua. The sequence continues at coordinate 112,653 of JAWPHD010007697.1, forward strand.
CATTTGTATTGTTTCCTCATAACATAAACGTCTCCTACTTGAGCTGGAGGAGAGTGTTTAATTTTAGCAAGGTGGTTGCCTATGATGAGCCTAGGATGAGTATATGTTAACGAAGGTTTCGAACCACGGATCTGAGTCCAGGGACAGACGTCAATGTCAAAAGTCAAAATTCACCGAAATGCACATTAACGCCATAGTATTCTATTTTTACATGTTTTTTGTAATGATACAATACACAATACACTATTTCATGTAAGGGCCCTCCCCACCATGGGGTGTGGACTTACTTGAAACCTAAACTCATTTTATACCAGTTTTAGGAGTTTTTTGACACAGTTTTGGCCAAGTAAGTGTGCATGAAAGGAAGTGCAGACATTTTCGATGGGCTTCAATCGACTTTATACATTTTAAAACGGGCAATGTTTTAAAAGTTAAAAGCCACATTCAAAGAAAAAAAACTCCCCATGCTGAAGGAAACAAGCGTTTGTAAAAGAACAGTTGCAAAATATCAAAATGTACAGTTAAAAGAAAACTTACCAATACGTGACTGGCAGCCATATTCGGCAAGAATCACGTCATGTCTTTGCATATATCGAGGATATCGGGATAAAGATAACGTGAAAACGTATTCTGATATATTTCACGTAAACATTAAGCATACCCGATACTTAGTAAGACATTTGGTGAGAAAACTTTTAACGAAGTATTACAAAAATATAGCATTAATACGAAAAGAACATTACGTAGTCGCCTTCCAATATAATGGTAAAATGCTAAAAAAAACAATTTCGCAATACAAATTATCTGGGGGGTACTTATGCGTTCCATAATTATCTGTTAAAAAACAGGACAAATAATTAAAAACTTAGTGGAATCTTATGAAAAAAAGTGGAGTGTAACCTTATTAAAGTTTGTATAATTAGTGGAGTGTAGCCTTATGGGGTCTTAAAATTCGTAGTGTGTAACTTTATGAGGTTTTCACGAAAATATGAAACCATTATATGTTAATTAACAGGACAAATAATTAACAACGTAATGGAATCATATGTAAAAATTAATGGAATGTCACCGTATCTTAATAGTGGAATGTAACCTTATATGGTTTTCATAACGTATTTTCAAATTATACCAAAACAGATTATTAGAGACACGACGGACAAAGTGATTCCTACATAGGCCCGAATTCTTCGAAGCGGATGTATAATTAACTTACATCAAAATGAACGATGGCATACTGCAGCAGTCCGTCGATACGTATCAAGAAACTGCTGCACTAAGCCATCTTAAAAATCATATGTAGTACTGCAGCAGTCTCACTACGCAGTATGACATTAGCTGCTGCAGTGAGCCATATGAATGGCATACTGCAGCAATATGGCATACTGCGCTGTCACAAAACTTATATTCAGGTTTCCCAATGATTTTAAATGAAATTGACTGAACACAAATATCTTCCAGTTTACTGACTGGCATTTTTAATTTTCATAATATCACGTTCTTTGTGATTCAAACGCAATCTGATAACAAACTCGAGCTCCGCAGTGTTTTGTTTATCCAGGTGTCACCTCCCTCGGGAATTACATCCTGTGCTCCCTCGGGAATTACATCCTGTGTTAGAAAACGAAAGGTCATTACACTGTTACTTTTATTGTCGAGCCATTGTACGGCTATCGAATTGGCAATAATCATGTCGTCCGGGTGATTTGTGGCAGTTCATTAGTATTAAATAAGCTCGCAGAAGAACTGTTCTGCGAGAACATCACCATCTACCAAGGTATTTGGTTTGTTTTAGGGGTCCATGCATTCATTGTCTGTGTTAGGTTTCTAACTTGATTGCACAAATGGAAATTGGAAAACGGTTTTAATATTAATTTTTATCTCTCCTATTTAGTCTGCGGCGAAGAGCTCTTATATGAGTTTACAGTTCTCTTCGTAAGCAGAAATGCACTAAGAGACGTATTTGAATACGTAAGGAGCCCGACAACACCAATACTGCAAACGGTTTGTACACTGAATGGGCCGGGAAACTGAAGTTTAGACTGACTCATTGTTTCGTTTCATCATTACTAACAAGTGCTCATACTGACCGTGTAACTTTCAGGATTAGAATGCAGTATGTGATAGTAACCTACCTCGGTATGGATAGGTAGACTTCAGATTGTATGGTGTTTCTTTACGTCTGTAAGGTTATATATGACGGTCGATGTTTTGTGGTAGAGGCAGACCACCCACTAAAAGCATCACATGAGTCAAATAGGCAAGCTCTAATAAACGAGTCATAAGCTTTGGTAGATAATAGAAATATGTTTATTGAAATGATTTCGCTAAGCAAAATCATTCACCAGGAAAAAACGTTTAAGGGGAGGATTACAACAAAACAGAAATTCTTATAAAATTAGTAAAGATGGTCATTACTGCCTGTTACAAATTGATTTGCCTGAACATCACAAACTAATTGCTAGCCAAGGAGAAACAGTTGTATTAAATCAGAAGTAGACAGTGATTTTAACATAAGAAAACAAAGCGGTACAATAATAAGAAAGCTTATTCAAAGCTGTCTCAAAATGTTTTAAGAAACTGGTTTATCAATTCATAAAAGTTCTTCAAAGTTTAAGAAGATTTAAGGAGGTTGTGTTGATGTTGAATATTACAACAGTCCTGATGATTTGGTTACTGATCTGGAGTTAGTATGTGGAAGTATCGAGTCAGGAAATAATAATCCACAGTTAATAAATTAAGGTATTATCATAATTGAGGAATTATTAAAAATAGGTCAAATATCATCTGGAAAACATGAACAACTATTTTCTAATAATTTTGAATAAATTGTCAAGCTATAATTATACATGGCAAAAATTGAAAACAAAGAAGAACTGATTGATCAGTTGACACGACTTGTGGCTGCATACAGGCGTAGTTATAAATTGTGTCGTATTATAAACGCAACTTTACATATTGCCAGTGGAATAATTGGTTGGGGTGCTCTTTTAGCATTAGTTCCAGCAATTCGTTTTCCAATTTCCTGTTCCCCCAGTAGTTGCTGTTTTAGTGAGTAAAACAAGAATAGCAGCAAAACAGACTGTTGAAAACACATTATAGACGTTTTAAACAACTTCTTTCATATGTCCAAACAACTATAGGACTAGAAAATGACGATGAGGTGACCGGAATTAACGCTTCTTTTCTTGATTTAGATCTCTCGATTGAAAATGGTGAAATAATTAGCAAAATCTATGACAAGAGAGATGATTTTAATTTTGACATTGTTAATTATCCCCACTTGGATGGGGATGTTCCCCAAGCAACTTCTTATGGGTTGTATGTGTCTCAACCTATTCGTTTTTCAAGAGCTTGTACTCGAGTTGAGGATTTTAATATTCGTAATCTTTGTATAACTAAAAAGCTACTCAATCAGGGTAACCGTTACAATAAACTTCGTAAAACCTTTGCAACATTGTATTATCGTAACCCTGATCTTCTTTCCAAATATAAAAGTAATTTAAGGACTCTTCTGCGACAAGGACTATCACAACCTGACTTCTATGGTGATGTGATTTATAAACTTCGTAAGATTCTTGGTCATGATCACTTTCATTTCTATCTTTGTTAAACTTTTTAAAAAGTTTATCAAAAGAGGTTATGACCCTATCATTTTGCAACGTACTGCATGCTTGGTGGTGAACCCTTTTACAGTTCGCCACTATGCTTTCCTCTGTAATTGTAAGATGACCGGACAGGCTGTGGACCCTATGATAACGCCTACCTAAAGCCCATTGGGACTATGGCGTTTGATGTTTGTCTATGATCTTTCTTGTCGTGCCCTTAATGGTTTATTCTCCTGTTGCTCTGGCTTTATTTTTTACATATGTATGTGTTGTTTTGGTCAATTCTTACACATAGCTATTTTGCCCCACTCCCCTCCACACCCCCTCCAGAGCCCCCCCCCGCCCCCCCCCCCCCCGCCCCCCCTACACGCGAAACTGGAATATATTTTTTAATTATTTTTTTTACATATTTCTCTGTTGTTTTGGTCAAGTCTTACATAGCTTCTTACACATATATGTTGCCCTCTGCCCCTCAGCCCCCACCCACGCCTCTCCCCACCCCACCCCCCACTCGAAATTGTTATTTGATTTTTATTTTGTTACATATTTCTGTGTTGTTTTGGTCAATTCGTACACATAGCTTCTTACACATATATGTTGCCCCCCTCCCAGCCTTCCCACCACACCCACCCCACTTGAAACTCAAGTTTTTGTAAAAAGAATTCTACATATTTTTGTATTGTTTTGGTCAATTCTTACACATTTAAGCTATGTTGCCCCACCCACCCCATCGAAAGTCTATTTTTTTTATATATATTTCTGTGTTGTTTTGGTCAATTCTTACACTATGTTGACCTCCCCCTCCACACCCCATCCACACACACTCGAAACTCAATTTTTTGTATCTTTTTACACATATATAGCTATGTTGAATTTTGGAAGCGCAACCGCCACCCCCCTCCCCCCCCCCCCCCCACCCCATTGGTTTTTGAGCTCCCCTGACATGGAGGACAGTGGGAGGGGAATTGTTTTCATTTCATCTTCCATTATTTGGATATTAATATTTTAATTTGAATGCAGTCATTTACATATAAAACAATTTAGAATAAATTCAGATACACAGATGAAATATCAATAAAAAAAATGAAATGACGCCACAATAAAAATTGCCAGATATCAGCTCGCTCCCCGAGTTGCCTTTCGACCACAAATTTGTTTAAAATGACAGCAATTTTGGATTAAAACAGATACAAATAATAAAATTTCACATAATTTTATATCGGCCCGAATTTCTATACAAGCCCCATCCCCCAACCCTACCCCACAATGTTTTAGCCTTGTTTTCTTATGGTATATACTATCTATATAATTTATTATTCTCTGAAAAATCGAATAGTCGAGCTGCGCTGTTCTCCGACAGCTCTTATTTTTTAAACGGTCAAAGCTATTCATATAATCATAAGGATTTTGCTAACTCTTAACTTTTCACCAGGATACTCTCGTGATGTATATGTAAATGATGGAATATGTTTTACTAAACCGTTAAGAAACTGCGACATGAATTGAAAACTATCAATAAACTCCAAATCTTTTCCTAACATAAAGCCATGTATTTTTTCATGTTATTTGGTATAACATTCATTTCTTTTTAAACTTTCCAATGTTATGTATTATAAAACGTGAATCATAATCTCCTAAATTATGAAATACAACAGATATTTTTCTAGTCAATCTGAAATTAAGATTACATTTATTATGAGCACTTCCTCTAAACGTTCCGGTTATGTGACAATGATCTCTAAGCAACCAGTCCCCTTTACATACTTCTTATTGCAAATATGACATTTTTAGACGCCTTAAATTCTTTTTCTTGTGATTCTGTCATTGTTAAACCTTTTGTTTAAAATGCTGCGACAGAGTTTTCCTGCAATATTGTTTTTCTTCAAACATTTTTTCTATAAACTTATAAACAGCGTTTGCTTCTCTGTATATCGCAACTGGTTTAGAATATATCATCATAACAACAAACAATTTTGTACCCGTAAACACAATCAGTATACTTTTGATATGGTTCTGTGTATTAATTTTTAGGATTACCAAGAGCTGAAGAAATGTCCTCAGTTATTGCTTCAAAGTCAGCATATATAACAAACGGAACCATTAGTTGTCTATCGTAGTTTTTAAACTTAACCTTCTCGTTTTCTTCTGGTATTTGTATTGCTTGTTTACCGTTAAGTAAAATGCAATCAGGCTCATGTGTTTTAGCCCCCATTCTAATGTAAAGCACTGCAAGGATGTTTTGCAAAATACTTTTTTTACCATTGTGTGATGTTTGATTGTGCATTAGGCGATTAAAATCCTATATCCGTACATTATGATTTTTTTCTTTCTCGCTTATTAAAACCATTTCCTAAGAATTTTCTTACAAAGTATATACTTGCTTATTTTCATATCCAAATTTATTAAAACGTATATTATATTGTTTTTCTATTTTTGGGATCTGACTTATGGTAATAGGAAATGTAACTCCCTTATAATTAGTTTCTCAATACGCTTTTTATACTTTGATATCCTTTGAGGATCTTTCTCAACAGGAAACTTAAAAGCTGAGAAGCACCATCTAAAGCATTCGTTATCCTTAACTATAAACTTACTGCATATGTTTCTGAGCTATACAGCTCGAAATATTACATACATTTTTCCTCCATTTTTTTCCGATTTGTAAACACAATTGTTCCAAACAATGATTCTTTAAATCATATGATCAGTACAAATCAGCTTGAAGCATACAATGAATGATTCCAAACTTTGGTTTCAACCATAAGCACCACAATTAATCAACTTCAAACATTATGATTAACCTATATATCAAAATATCTTTTGAGCACAACCTGTCTCAAAATATGTTTCAAACACAAGCGGCATTAGCTTGAAACAACGTCTTCTTCTAAGCTTCAACCTTCAAACTCAGTCTAGTTTCTCTAAAGATATTGCTGTATGCTTCCATTCTAACATAAGCCAACGAAGAGTAACTGAAACCCTGTGTCTAAAAAATCCTGCAATTCAAATTACCCTTTCTATCTTAAGCAATTAAGCTACATTGAGAGCATTGGCAAAGAAAACCCGAAAAGTCCGAACGATCCCAGTCAATCTCGTTTAAACTTGCGATTAAAGAACTGACCTTACGCCGACAGACAATATAATGGCCTAAGTCGTGATTCTTATAGCCAACCGAACAACACGTTTTCGTTCCAATTTCCTCTCTTTAACTATATATTGTTTAACTTTCCAATGGCCACCTAAGTTGGCATATTTGTATTATTGCAGATGGGCTATTAAGGAAAACCAATAATAAAAATAGTTTAAATTTATTGGAATAAACTGGCCATGGCTTCAGCATAATATAACAAGAAACATAATGTGCATATCAAATGTGCAGTCACGATACTTATAACAATTTTGAAAAATGGTCATAGCTCAGACCAAGTTTTGAAGTGGTAAAAACTGTTTATTAGTGAACCCTGGGTTCAGATGTTCACAAGCCAGAAATTTTGTTGCTTTCCTTCAAATGTTCTCGTAAAATAATTACTACACACTGCTGTGACTGCGACATACTGCCAAAACTGCTGTATAGACAGCGCTGAAGCCACGACAGTATGAACGCGATTCTTAAAGACATCAAACCGTCCGCATAAACCCAACACCACCATTTCTAGTGTAACGTACCTGAAATATATATAAACAAACCAAGCAAAGCAGATTGAGCAAAATATATAGTCATTAAAATGGAAGTATGGGTGGGTGGGTATTTTTTATAAATGACCGAGATACATGCTATACTTTTGATTTTAATCTCCCGTATTAATATACAACCATCTGCCTACTCGACGCCATTTATAAAGGCTGAATATACGGTGTAGGGTACAAATAACTAAATCGTAAAACTAACAAAAAACAGGAGGGCCCCACTCTGTGCAGTCAGGGTGACCACAAACGCATGTAAATTAACACCCGGACTACAATAAAACGATTTATGTCGATAAACGACAAATCCCAATGTTATTGTTTAAATCATTCCAAATAATAATTACTAATTTAATTAATCTTTGAGATGAATCACCTCTATGTAAAATGTTATAAACACGTTATGGCCGAAACTTGAATGCTACTTTCCCTGTCCGATCTATTTATATTTCTTTATGAAAACGACAGATTATTCTGACAAACACTATACAAATGACTCATCTTTCACATCGTGGAAAAGCCGGCCTTAAGGCCAACAGGTGTTTCTTTTGTTTTCATATGAATTCATATCCGTGAGATAAGCTACCAGCTCTGCAACAAATGTGTGTTTTTATGATGCACGCGTCGTTAATTCCATCTAAGGGTGTGTTTTTAAGTAGATAGTTGCCGCGATCTTACCGTTGTAGTAACATGCACTTTGTTTTTGTTTCAGGTAATGCAATGGAAACGAGTTCAAGTTGGAAGGAAGCAGATAACTGCTTTAGGTCTTCTAAACTGCTGATAGAGGGAGGAGGATATCTGGCGATGGAGATGTTAATGCAGGAGGGGGTGGTTGGTGGGAATTTAAAAGTATTGACGACTTTCTGAAAAACACTTCAAATAAAAAAAAAATCATCAGCCTCAAACCAAGGATTATAAAAGAATCCCAGTACAATATTTTGTATCCCACGAATAACAGTGACACAAATATAGCCGAATGGGAAATAACTCTTACAACTTGTGTTCTTACGAACTGTGTAACTTTAAATCAAGTACAAAAAGGTGCCATATTGGACATCAGAAGACTCCGTAATACATTATATGGGCATAATACAAGAATGACTATGACTGAAACAGAATTTCAGAAAACGTGGACTGATATAACAGTTACTCTGAGACATGTATCAACACACTTGTCGTTCCAGTGTCAGCAGAAATTCGAGGATATGGTACTGTTAATTGAAGAAGAGACGTTATCTGCAGATAAGGCCATTGAAACATTAAAAGCCTGGCATGAATGGGAAAAAATGTAGAACAACGTCTAGATAAAATAGATCAAACACGTACTGTAATGAATGACACAGTAAACACCGGTTTCGATGATATAGCAGACAAAGCGACTCGTACTTTGGAAAACCACGGTGAAAGATTTAAACAAATAGAGAAACAAACGAGAAGAAAACCACGATTTAAAACTCGCATGTCCTATTTAAGAGGTTTGTACAAACATATAAAAAAAATGGTTCTGCAATAATATTGCTTTGCTACCATTGCTTATTAACAAGTGAGCAATTGTGGAAATGTTGAACAAATGTAAAACCTTAGATTTTATGGATAACATGAGTTTTCGTAACAAGCGAACCCCAATCTTCTGACTAGCCTTCAAAATCACTCAGATAGAAATGCTCATCCGTTTATGTTTCGGTTCAAATTTTTTCAGTACGATCCACACAAAAAGTAAAACACAATATTGTTGAGGAATTTATACTAACACTTGCTAATTATTAAAATTGTTTATGTAGTATTTGTATTCTAGAATTGAAATAAGATCAGTTAATAATGCAAACATGCTATGAAACTGATAAAATGTACCAACTTTCTCCTTTCATACTCCCATTAAGTGAATTCACTTACGCTTTTGCAAATCGTTTAGCAGCACCTACGTATTTATAGAACATGTTTTTCCAAAGCTTGATAGCTAAACCACAGGAATTTGAGGTTAAAAGTTCATGAGCGGTAGTGAAATATGCTAGCTACTGCGTGAGCGGTAGCTAGCATATTTCACTACCGCTCATGAACAGTCTCAATCAAACCGAGACTGCAATATTTCGTATGTATCGTGCTCGGCCGTTTCCAAAGGTCCATTATCATACTCTTTTTTACTAAGTATATTAAACGAAACAAAATATATTAATTTTGTATGTTTAATGTATAAATATAAATAAATCCCACCTTTTTTGCTTAAAATCGAAAAACGTAATACGAATACTGTCGGACAACTATAACATTGTAATATATTACGAGAGGCAAGGCTTAGGTAGGGACTGGTCTCATGCTTAAGGACTCCTTTAAAAATAAAAGAAGCCCAAGCCAGTAATGTTCGATACTGTGATCCTCGGTGTCGAAACCAATTGCACTTATTTATCCCCTGATTCCTATACTTCAATAACTCGATCCATTCAACTAGGATAATGTTCTATATCCTGTGTACGATCCTATCATATGTACATACAAGTGGTGGCACGAACAGATATTGCATACATGATGTAAATGATCAAAACAAATATCGTTCGAGAGAAATAAACGTGTAAACTAATGTAGCCACTAGTAACGCATGAGTTACAACGTTATATAATGACGTTTTCTAATACCTAATTAAATTAACACAATTGTTGCGGTTTGTCCATATATCTGAATTGCCGGCTTTATTTAGAATGGATTTGATGTGTTTTAACGACTTATATTCGTAAATTGCAGTGTTATCCATTGATTTGTAGCAGATGCAATTTAGCTTTGATTGGTTTCCAATAATAAGTTTGTGCCAGAATTTTATCATACGGGTTTGTATAGTTATAGCAATTGGATGTCTACCAAGTTTTGCATACAAAATATATAAGGGGGTGCCTATTATGTTTTAAAAAATCTGTATGAATACCTTCTATGATGTCTAACTTTTCGAATACATAGACTTCACAACCAATTTTTGGGATCAGTAATATTGTATGGTCAAACAATTTTAGTTGGAGATATATATACTTTTGCACAGCCGTGTGAATTAATCAATTCAACTTACAGTACAGTCTAAAAATGTGAACTTGTGAGTCATTCTGATATCACGGCTTTGAAATTGCCCAGGGAGTAGATTTAGAATTTAATTACGATGGTGGATGTGTACTATCTTTCAAAACAGGTACTAATATTGTGTTGCCACATAATTAAGAGAAACGTTCAGAAAATGTAGAAAATGGACTTCCCTGTCCGATATTTTCATCCTTCTTTGTTGACACCGGTTAATTTTAACAATATTTCAGAATAAACATGTTGCTTACTCGTTTTGAAACATTGGCAGTTGATGAATTAAAAATGATAATATATTATATAAATGTAAAATGAAATGGGAACTACTTGTTTACGATCTTACCTGTATTGACCTCCTTTTTTGTATATACTTATTCATTAACTGTTGCAGAGGTAGCTAAACCCAATTTTTTGAAGCAAACCACTTATATTATCAGCTGTTACTCAACCGGGTATTTATATTGTTCAGTGCCTTATATTATATTTAAAACAAGTAGTATAATCAAGACAAATTCTAAATTTGCGGATTAGGCATTTGAGAAATTGACCCCACCCACAATTTTCAAACAATTGTTTGACTGTTTATTCTGGTACCGCAGCTCTCCGCCCATACTTCCAATCGTATACGAAACAGCTCATTACAATAGATGTGTCTATTTATCGGAATTAGAGTAATTATAACTCCGATAATTTTGCTTTGCATTTTTTAAAAAATGTTTATTATACTAATGTTATCACGCTTTTCCAAGTTTTTCAAATATCTCAATAAAAAATATTGATTTTACGTACGCCTACATTCAGTTTAAACAGTGCGATTGTATCACAGTATACACACAGACAAGATCCTGTTGTAAGCATAAGTCACAAATCTAGCCAATATATAGTGCTAAGTTTTGTGTTATCGATAATATTTTATTTCCGTTCCTTCCCAAGCAAGCTGTTTTTTAAAGGAAATTGTATTAATTAGTTATTAATTAGTTCCTATACATGTTTAATTATTTTAATTTCAAACAGTATGATTTTCGTGAAAATACTTAAAAGTAGTATTTTCCTTTATTCTTATTTATACCTTTTAAACACATTTGAATAAAAAGTTCACTTGTAAAGGTTCATGATTATCATAATGTATTGAAATGCATTCGAATATAAAGAAACAACAATAAAATCTGAGGTGAACTAAATGTTTTGAGAAGGTTTTTGGAAGAGGGTTATCTGGGGGAAAAAGTCATGAATAATCTTCATTGTATCGGCGACCATGAAATGCCTTTCTTCGAGGTAAAAAACGCTTTTTTCCAAATGTTGATGAAATCTTGCAAGCTCGTAAATAAATATGTATTTTTACGTTAATATGTTTATCATTTCCTCACTATAAAAAATAAATTAAAGTTATCCGTTTATACATGTATATAAGCTAAATTTTTAATGTCTAATGTACATGTTTTGAAATCATGTTTTGAAAAAGAACAGTCACGACATATAAAACAGCATGATTGTTTATGTTTGTCATGTTTGCGATTTGTCAGTTAGAGTACATTTTACATCACTGGGGCCATTTTGACCCCTATGTTGAAATTTGCTCCACATCCATTTTTTTACGTTTTTCAAAGTGATAGACCAGACCTATTTCTGCAGAAAGTCTTTCATTAAAAGGTTAGTGGCATGTTTTAGTAAAAGTGGAATTTTGTGTTTTATGTTAATTTGGGTATTTTGATTTTGATTATGGTAGATACCAAGCTGAATTTTGACAAATATGGGCAATTATGGAGACATTTCATTATTTTTTGATAACTTTGCTTAAAAGTTTTGGAATATGTTTTTAAAGAAACATTTTACATCCGTTATTAATTTTTTCCACATATTTTGACTTCATATGAATTGATTTTTCATAGGAAAAGTATTCCGAGCTGAATTTTGACGGAAAATTTGTTTTTTCATAATTTTATGAAAATCTTTTGGGGAAAAAGTTAAAGAAGCATTTAACATCAGTTATCCATTTTTCTCCACATATGTTGACTTTATAAGAAGTGACTTTTCGTAGAAAAAAATAGTCCAAAGAATATGTTTTAAAAGAAACGTTTAACATCAGTTATCTATTTTCTCCAAATATTTTGACTTTATACGAAAGATATTCCAAGCTGAATGTTGACGGGAAAGACACTATTTTGGATA